>OY776277.1:52435313-52582813 GCA_963675445.1 Linnaemya vulpina
ATATATATATATATATATATATATATAATATATATATATATATATATATATATATCATATATATATATATATATATATATATATATCATATATATATATATATATATATATATATATCATATATATATATATATATATATATATATATCATATATATATATATATATATATATATATATATATATATCATATATATATATATATATATATATATATATATATATATCATATATATACCACATTCACATATAATATGTTAAGGCGTTCCAAATTGTAGCCGCTCACTTACATAATAAGTTTGAATTATCAGTCCTATTTTACATATATTGAATTCTTCAAACCACCTTATCTATTAGATACCAGGGTATATAAAAGGTAAGAGCAATTCCTGCTACGCACGTGGCATAGATCATTGCAGTTGCAGATAAATTTCGGAATTTTAGACTGTTGTCGAGATTGTAATCGTAATCTTCATTTGGATGTTTTTCATACTCCAAAACTTCCACATCGAAACGAAAACGTATTCTAGACGTGGGAGAGTCCTTACGCCATACTAAGAAACCGGACGATTCTCTACGTTCCAAACTCCATTTGGGATCATGTATTCCACCAGCCATATCCATATTAACTAAATATCGAAATATCTGAAAATTAAGGGAATGATTCATTAATGAAAAATATTAATGTAGGGATATATCAACGCTCAGCATTTAAATAATTTTTTGTAAACGACATTTTTGAAAATATGTATTCATGTTTTTTTATTGAAACTAAATGACATTTTGAGCGAAAGATTTGATATTTTCCATTGAGTTTAGATATTTTATTAATTTCGGGTATAATTCAATGACTTTTGAATGTTTTTTTTTATATATCCAGCACTTTGCTGGATATATAAAAAAGGTTTTTTATTTTTTACAAAATTTTTACAGAACCGAAGAAATACATAATAGTATCATTCGCAGTCAATAGTGTTCAGTTCGTCAATGAAGTGGGGTGACAACAATTAATAAAAGCATGCAGAAATGCAAATGAAAAAATTCTACAAAATAGTTATGGCTGAATGTTAGGCATTTGTAATCACTATAACCTATAATCATATGAATAAATTAAAATTGAAGCAAGACATCATATCATACAGGTTTACTTTGGATATGAATTATCCATTGTCCGAAAATTATTAGATATTTTCACAATGATGAGACCAATTATGTACTTAAAGGGTTTAGGGCCATTATTACAACTTGATGTTATCTTAAAGTGAAATTTTATCGGTCGAATAAATACATTTTCATTATTACAACTTTGCGATAAATTAACCCATTAAAGACGGCTCATAGACCGCTCGTATAATTTTGACGAAACTTTCAGAATTTTACCTGGAGGTCCGTAGAAGTTGCTTGGCGTAAAAAAAAATTTACTTTCCCCCATTCCTGAGATAGGACATGGGTATTTAAATACCCAACCGTCTTTAAAGATATACTTTTTTAAATATTTTTGAACAATTTTGTTTTTGTTACTTCAGTATAAATAAAAAGCTATTTATTTGTTTACAAAATTATTAATTTATTTGACCACTCAAAGTTCCGGTACACCCCACTGTGCCATTTAAAATGTACAGGGTTAATTCGAAAACGTTACAAATATTTAAGATTACGCCGTAAAAAGTAAATCTAACTTTGAACTCTATAGCTTATTAGTTTGTTTTTAAAAAGGGGATTCCCAGTTTGCTTCTCTTTTTCAAACCTGTTGAACTTTTTACATGTAGTTTATTTTAGTAAAGCAAATTGAACGGGTGAAATTAAGTGATTTTTTTACAATAAAACAAGTGCATAAAAACATAAATTTATACGAAAAAAAAATTATAAATAACCGATATAAAAATGAATCGTCGTCAGAAAATTCGTACTACTGCCGAATTAGAAGAAATACTCGATAGCTGGTCCGATGGGGAAGAAGATTTTAAACGAGAATCAAATACAATTGATGTTGTTATATTACCACCCGATGACGTCGACAAGATAAGTGATACGGAGGAGTTGGGTGACAATTTACAAGTGTTGAACGACGACCAAAATCTGCCTCACGAGATTGCTGGGACATATGAAATAGAACGTTTCTTCAGTAGACGGAATGAAGATATACTATCTGCTGAAAACGAGAATGATGACTTGCCAGTGACCTCCAGTAAGATTGGTGAGAAGAGATGTAAAATTGATAAGGAAATGAAACCAAAATGGTCCCGAAAGCATACTTACAAGTTTGAGAAGGAGCCTTTGGATGATACGGAGACATCACGCAAGGCTGTATATGAAAAGATTGGTGAAATGAGTCCCCAGCAACTTTGGGAATTGTTTATTGATGAGGAAGTGTTGGACCTTATAGTGAATTCCACCAACAAGTATGCTGCAGCAAACAATTGTGCATCATTTGTAACAACACCTACGGAAATCAAAACGTTTTTGGGCATCTTATATATAACAGGTTACCACACGTTACCACAAGTAAATTCTTACTGGTCAAACCGAGAATCACTAGGGTGTGTGATGATAAAAGAATGTATGCCAAGAGATAGATTCAAACGAATCAAGCAATTTTTTCATGTCTGCGATAATTCGGCACTAGATTCTAACGACAAATTTTCTAAAGTGTTGCCATTAAATAGCCTGATGAACAAAAAGTTTCTCCAGTTTGGAGTATTTTCCCATAATCTTTCTATTGATGAGCAAATGATAGCCTACTATGGCAGACATTCATGCAAAATGTTCATCAAAGGAAAGCCAATCAGGTTTGGTTACAAATATTGGTGTTTGGCTTCTGACGAAGGCTACTTGTATCAGTTTATGCCATACGCAGGCGCAACGAAACAGGATAACTCGCAGTTACAATTAGGAGAAAGGGTTGTACTTTCCCTTCTTTCTCATCTTGATGTACCCGCAAAGCATAACGTAACGTTTGACAATTTTTTTACTAGCCATAAACTATTAACACGTTTATCGGGTTATGGATATTTTGCCTTGGGAACTGTTCGTGAAAATCGGACTAATTATGCTCCACTGATGGACGTCAAGAAAATGCGTAAACTTCAGACTTTTGTTTTGATGTGAACAATTCTATAATTGCTGTACGTTGGAACGGTAATTCGGTACGTTATTCACCGAAATATTTTACGTAATTAATCAATTAATTTGCTTCCGTTATTCTTTTTTTTAGGTCGTAACATTATTATCAAATTATTTAAGTCATACACCAATGATTCGCGCAAGGCGATATGATCGAAAACAACGAAAAATGGTTGCACTTGAACAACCCTATTTAGTCAAAAAATATAATAAATACATGGGAGGTGTGGACCTTTTTGATAACGCCATGAACAATTATCGCATTCGAGTTCGGGGCAAAAAGTGGTATTGGCCATTAGTTACAAATGATTTCGATGCGGCTATGGTGAATGCATGGAAACTGCACTGCCTTTGTCGCAAATATGAAAAAAACCCAAATGTCTCAATTTGATTTTAGAGTGGAAGTATGCGAGATTTCAATGATGAAGTTTAATCGGCAAAATGCCGGTAAGATTATGATTTCCGGAGCACAAATGGAAGTTAGATATGATCGCGTCGATCATTTAATCGGAAAACTCCCAGCACGTCGTCGCTGCCGGCAGTGCGGTGGCAAAACAGAGTACGGATGTTTGAAATGCCAGGCGAATTTGCACCCAGCACCATGCTTCCTGGATTACCATAGAAGTGTCACACCAGATAAATCTAAAATTGCAAAGTCTAAATAACCTCCAATTTTCTTTAAATAAATTTAAAAAATATAAATTCGCCTTTTATTTACGCAAAAAAATTATTTCAATATAGAGAAAATGGTTAATTTTAGAACTCATTATGGACGGTTGGGTATTTTAATACCCATTTTCACTTTTTAGCGTGTGACGGCCAAGTGTATTGACCAATCGCTTTTATTTTTTTTCACATTACAAATGCAGCACCTAAAGCTATTTACAATGTGCAGGCGTTTTTCATTTTTCGCATTATCCTTTATTTGACAAACCTTTTTCTGTTCATTTTTTGAGAAACAAGAAAACGCAATTTTTCCAATTCTCAAACTAAAGGTAAAAATTAAAAAAAAAAATTTTTTTAATTTTCCCCACATTAATCAGTCCCTAGTATTAAATAAAAAAGCAACTTGCAGTCATTATCTCTTATCAGGCCAACGCAGGATTTTTTTTACATCTTTAACTTTTTTGGGTATTTAAATACCCAGTCGGTTAAAATGGGTTAAACGCAAGTTCGACTTTACCATATTTTCTCATATTTTAATATGGAGCACCAACCATAGGTCTTCTTCACTTGAAAAGTTTTTTGTCCGTCTTCTCACAGCTCGCACGATTGTATTGCCACACAATAAGAGATATACATTTAGTATTACCGGCAAATTGTAATAATGGAAAGTTGCTACCGACCACTTCATCGACTTGTTATGCTAACGTTCGCATTTACTACCACCAACTTTGTCGCCAAGTTGTAATAATGGCCCTTGTTGAGTTTAAGTACATACTACACTCAGTTGTAAAACAATGTAGGTTAACAAAATCTAATTCATTATATGTATATATACATATAGAGTTCAACTTAAAATATACATACATACATATGTATGTATGTATATTACCATTAACAAGTTGATTAGAAAGCAATTAAAAAATAAATTGGAAGAGTACTAAAACTCGTATATAAAACAGTGACAAGTGGTTGGCTACATGTCATTAATTGTAGGAAAATACACAAATACACTTTGGTATATGTACATATGTATATACCATAAACATTAACAAACGCTAAACATAAAATATCTCAATTAAAAAATGGATAAAACAAAATATTTAGGAACTTTAAAATCAATGAATGGAATACGTGTATGTGTGTATCTAAAAATAATTTTCAAAAACAACGAGCAAACAGTTGGCCGCTTAAGCAAAGTGCGAAATTTAACGAAAAGTTAGCAAAGTACGTACCTGAAGAGAAGAAAAATCTCTAAAACCAACAAAATAGATATAATAAGAAAAGGTCGAAAAAAATAAATTAATACATTTAGAAAACTGAATTAATTCAGGCAATAATTTATTGAGAATATCAGTTCCCAATAAAATTCGATTCTATGCCACTGCCTATTAATTATGTATGAAACTGTTTTACTTAAGAAACACAAATAAACTTTAATAAATATTTTTACTCTTTGGGAAAATGTTTCACAATGGTGACGGTTCCTTTATTGTTTAAACTAACTGCTGCAAACGTTTCCCAGCAAAAAAAGACTAACCGAAACTTATATACATAACATTTTTTCACTAACAAATATTAAGCAAATATTTATGGATTTTTTTGGTAACGATGTTGCCATTGTTTCGTTTTCGACGTGAAATTTGAAGGATAGTTCTTATAATGCATATTGCTTATATTATATTAGTTGTATATGTACATATTCATTTAATTATCATTAGAATACAAGTTTTATCAAAAGTTATTGATTATACTTTCGTTACTTATATATTTATTGTCGCAATAATATGATATGTACACAAATGAATTTAAGTTATTTTGGAGATTTTTAGTGAAAAAATTGCGTGTAATTTATAGTGGTAACTATGACGAATCTTGATTTGTTGCTCTTTTCTAGCATATGTGCCAGAGTGGGACATATATAGACGAGAATATAACAAATGGTTTCTTGAAAGGTTACTTCGTTCTTCTTTGTCATTAATTAACTGAATATCGTTGGAACTAGTTCAAACTACAATTCAATTAAATTAAAATTAAAATTCGTTTTAAATTCAATAAAATAAGTTTCAAAACATGATTAAAAGACCTTTTCAAAATTTAATGTCGAAGGAAAAAAAGGCATATGAGTCAAGTGTAAAAAAATTTAAGGAATTGCATATTCGAATGAGAATATGGAACTAAAAAGTATTGAAAGTGTTCAAAGTGATCAAAATAGCAGCCTGGAAAGGGATTTTTTTTATCCAGCAGCATCTACATCTGCTTCAGAGTACAGGTGAGTAAAACAAAATGTGAGGAGATAAGATCATGGGCTGTTAGGAATCAAATTTCTCATTCAGCTTTGGATGATTTGCTCCTTACTTTAAAAAGGGCAAGATTTAGTGGATTGCCACTATCTGCAAAAACTCTATTCAATTACTGGTTTTCCTAGTATCAGTCCATTTATGATAGGATGTTTCTCAGGTTTTAAGAAACCGAAAGATATAGATAGTTTTATGACTGATTTTTGTGCAGAAGCGAAACTTCTTAAGGAAAATGGAATTAAAATAGGCCTTAAGCAACGGTTATTGCGGTTTAGTGTTCGATTATTTGTTTGCGATTTCCCTGCTATAGCTTTTGTAACAGGCGTAGTGTCCCATAATAGCAAAAATGGATGCCCCGAATTTCGCCAGGAAGGATTTTACAACGAGACAAGGGTATGTTTTTTGAAAAAATCCGGTGCTCCCAGAACTGACATGACATTTCACTTTAGATGTCATATATCTCATCACATAGATCAGTTTAAAGAAAAAAAATAGTAATTTAGAAGAATCTGAATTTGAAATGGTTTCTCAGTTCCCTTTAGATAGTATGCATTTAGTTGATTTACGGGTCACTAAAAAATTGCTTAAAATTTTAATATGTAAAAGTATAGAAAAAATTGATGTGAAAATTAATTTCGTTGCTCAATATGTTCCATCGGAATTTCGCCGTATTCCCAGAAATTTAGAAGAAATTAGCAGTTGGAAGTCCACCGAACTTAGACAATTTTTATTATATACAGGAATTTTTATCTTAAAGAATTGCATCAGTAGCGATGAATATTATCATTTTTTGTTGCTACATTGTGGTGTAAGAATACTGTCTTGCGATCTTTCCTATATAAAACAGGCAGATGTTGCTCAAAAAGCAATTCAAGATTTCGTTAAATATTTTGGTGTCTTGTATGGCGATGAAGTAATTAGTTTTAATGTCCATTGCTTACTGTATTTATCTGATTGTTGCAAGCAGTTCGGCCCTTTAGATGCATTTTCGGCGTATAAATTTTAAAATTATATGCAATATATAAAAAATATTGTGAGGAAACCAAATCAAATTCTTCAACAACTGTTCCGGAGGATTGAAGAAGGGCAAAGACTGGAACCAGCTTCATCTAATTCTTCCAAATTGGGAAGCTTTAGAATGAATTTCAACAGAGAAAAGGACAGTTTCTTTTATAGTAAAGTGTTAGGTCCAGTAAAAGTTGTAGAGAGAGCAACCGTATGCGAACCTAAAACATTTGTATGTCAAGTCTTTCGGAAGACAGAAAACTATTTTCTCTCCTTTGATCTAGGAATAGTTGTTACAAGTAGTTCATCTGCAGAAAGTGATGTTATTAAAAGAAAAGATTTAGAATTTAAGAATTTTTGTATACCCCACGATAACAAGTTTCTATTGATACCAATTTTACACCATATTTTCCACAATTTTAATCATTAGCCTATAATCCACGATCTTGTTTTACCATCCACTTTAACAGAACAGCTTCACTCCAATCACCTGTATACATATTTTTTACTTTAAATGTTATAACACTTTGACTTTGAACGAATTCTTAAATGGTTTTGCACTAGACTCATATATTTTTTTATATATGTATATTACAATAATAATATTTCTAATAATTTTTTTTTTTATTATTACATGAGCGTGTGTCAAATTATATTTGAAAATACCAAGGCTGATTAAACAGGTACTTTCGGTAGCGCAGCTGTCTTCTGTTTACGTACCAAAGTGTCAAAAGTTTATTTACAAGCTTTATTTTTCATTAGAAAACCAAAAGTTAAAAAGTGTAAGAGTTAACAATCTAACAAAATTAGTGGAATATAAAAGTGAAATATAATTTATTTACATATACTTATATTTTATTCATATATATATGTACATATATATATATATATATATATATATATATATATATAATATATATATATATATATATATATATATATATATATATATATATATTTGAAAAGTTAAAAAAATTTTTAACTTATGACATTAATATTTATGAAATTAAAATTAATTGTTATTTCAGTGAAATATAAAGCGAACAGATAAAAAAGTGAAAGATGCGTCGCTGTTGCTTATGCAAAAAGAAAAAGGAAGCAAATGTGACCTTATTGACAGTTCCTAGCGATAAGCGCAGACGTCACAAGTGGAGTGAAATTTGCAACATGCAATTCTCTGCCACTTCGTCGATATGTTCGGATCACTTTCATCAAGGACATATTGTCAAAAGTGGTAAGATATATTTAACGCCCAGTGCAATACCACAAATAGCGTTGAGAGATATCCCACCTGGTTTTCAGGATGTTCAAATGGTGCCTATTGCTACGGGTAATCCAGAGAAGGAAGGTCTGTTGGAAGCCGGCTACCTTCCCAACCAAATTTTAATGCCAAGAAAATGTTTCGTTGACCAAGGGACACAAACAGAGTAAGTAACCTATAAAAAATTTTTTTAGTTATTTATTATTTACTTATGCAAAATTTGTTCACTTATATAATTGTATTAATCTTTATTTATTTGAATTTTTATAGTCCTGTTGAATATATTGAAAACAAAAAAATTCAACAAGACAAACTTGCCCAGGGAAAGGCAGCTATAAATGCAATGAGAAAAATTTTTACCGAAGGGCAAGTTAGGAAGCTCATGTCATCCGGAGACATAAAGTGTAGGTGGGAGGATATTTCCTGTACAATAGGTTTCCATGAATCGGGCCCCAGAGCGTACAACCACTTGACAACAATGGGTTTCCACTACCTCATCTCTGCACTTTGCATCGATGGTCTGCCAAAGTCGATGTTAGTGAAGGGCTTCTCACTAGTGCCATCGATTTTATGCGCCAAATAGCAGATTAAGAGAACGATGATAAAATATGCGTACTGGCGTTTGATGAGATGAAGGTGATGGAAACTTTCGAATACGACGCAGTCCGAGACGGTGTTAAAAAACCAGCGAAAAATGTGCAAGTGGTTATGGCTCGAGGTCTGCGCAAATCGTGGAAACAGCAAGTCTTTTTGGACTATGACTGCCAAATGACAACTGATTTATTGTGTACTATAATATCCAAGCTGTATGCCATTAACTTCCCGGTTGTTGCAATGGTGTGCGACAATGGGTCAACGAACCGTAAGTTGTGGACAAATTTAGATGTTACTATCGGTAAGTTTTGCAACACAAATAATTAAACAGATACTAAACACACAAACTTTTTTTATCCACTTTGCTTCTCATGAGGACGTATAATTCAACACTATATATATTCACCGTTATGTATATTCAACGTTATGTATGTATATGGCCAAACGCAATTGGGATTTTGCGTTTTAGTCTACAGACTCGGTATTTAAAATGTTTATTTATTATATTACTTTTTAAGTCTTTTAAATAAGATAGGCTATTATTATTTCATTATTATTAAAGTATAATATTTAAACAATAGACTAATTAATAGTAAGAGCAAAAGGTAAGTACAGGTAAGTATCGTGAAAGTAATTTTTTAACTGGTTTTTATTTGAACTGATAAGTATTGTCCTTATAGTTTAGAGGTGCAGGTTACAAATTTTTATATTTTAGAGGTGCAGGTTACACATTTTTATTTTAAACACTAGATAAACACAAAAACTAATAACTTCTATATAATATTTCCCCAGATAAACCATGGTTTCCACACAAGGCAATAGAGACAAGGCAATAGAGACAGCGAACTTCATCCAAAAAGTTAACGATTGGTTTGATGTACTCAATTCATCGTTAGGTATATTTTCATATCCTGGCAAGGTAAGTCATAAAACATACTACATACATACATAATATCTAATAAAAAACTATTGTCAATTCAGCAACCGTTCGGCAATGCCATTCAATTGCAACTTGAGAGGTTAGAGGAGATGAACAAAATAATGTCGCAACCCATAATACCCAACAAGTCGTCATTAGAACCCTTCCAAAAAGGGATTCTAATGAACAATAACGCATTATCTATGCTTCGTAGTTATGTGTCGCAGAGATATAACATGACTTAAGTATATCTAATAGGTTGAACCAGGATGTGCTAGAAAATTTTTTTGGAGCAATCGGTAGCAAAGGTGGGCTTAATGACCATCCGTCTTCAAAAGAATTTAAGTATAGGTTACGCAAATATATATTGGGTAAGTCTCAACCAATATTATTCATATACATAAATAATTTATTCATATAAAAATGTCTCAAATTAGTATCATTTTCAATAACTTAATTATATTTTTCAGCTAGAAACACCGAAAATTTGAGTGGTACTGGAAATTTTGAGCTTGAGTCAACGCAATGGCTGAGCACCAATACATTAAATAACTCCTGTTCGAGCTTAAACGGTTGCAGTGCAATTGAGGAAGGTTTAAACATTTCCGCCTGCGATCTTGAAGATGTTCCCGAATTTGACGACTGAAATGATACGGATTTTGATGACATGGGTATTCTTCAAGTGGATGCTTTAGAGTACGTAGCTGGGTACATTATTCGAAAGCTGAAGCTTGAAGGATACGAATGTCGGGAAAGTTCTTTCACTTGGGTCGATCAAGTTTCGAAGGGTTCACTAACAAAGCCATGTAACGATTTTGTTGAAAAATTGAAGGCGCTGGAAACAATATTCTATAAAATCAATGGCAAAGATATTATTTATTGCTTCAACCTGCAACGTCGTTTGATAGAGTGCAGCAAGCTTGTGGACCCAGCAGACAACATCAAAACATTCTTTTTTAAATGCCGCAGACATTTTAGAATTCGGGATCTAAATAATCGTTTAAAAATGCACAAATCCAAGCAAAGAAAAATGGGGTACAAGAAATATCTGCAATTCAACTTTTGAGAAAGTATATACTACATTGTATATGAAATTATTTTTTCACATGTATAACTAGGTTTTTATCGTTTATTTTAGAATAATCGTCATCATCATCACTATCGCATCATCATCATCATCACTATCCAATAAATGCCTGCATATAAATATACTTGGCCAAAAACAAACAAATACTCTATTTAAAAAAAGCAATTAATTTGTTTGTTTTTGGTAAAAGTCTACTGAAGATTTGGTGTAAGAATTTGCCTTGAGTTGAATTGACATTTATTCAGCCACTTTTTTTTCAAACACACGTCATAAGATTTTGACATAAACATGTAATGTTCTACCAACAAATTAAGTGTGGTTGTTAGTGTTGTAGATTGTTGTACTAGTGAGAGTACCTGTTTAATCTGCCTTGGAAAATACCGAAGACTGCGATGTGGGGTGCAGTAGTACAATCCAGGAAAGGATTCCAAAAACAACTTATACGGCTTCTCAAAATCAAGGTATGTATAAATCGATTATTATGAACATTATTAGAATACCTATTAATAACTTTTATTTATTTCTTGTTTTAGATGTCATTCCTATATTAAAGCAATTAGAAAAAAAATTTGAGGCGATTGAAAATAAAATTGAGAGCATCGCTTATAATCAGCATATCCTAAGTAATGGTTAGTCGACTATAGTCTCCAACCAGGAGGCTATAGCAAATAGGATAGAGCAAATGGAGACAAATGTAAGAATTTTACTAATTTTAATATTATCTTGTCATTAATGAATTTTTTTTTTAGCAATCACTGAAACCTGAGTTAATGGCCCAAACAAATGCACTTATGGAGTGTAAGGTGGTCCTGCGAAAAGTGGAGTCCTCAGTATGCCGCATGACAGAGTGAAAAAAAGATAAAACAGTAGACGAAGTTGCTGCCATGCTTCCAATGAAAACATCGGAAGAGATACAAGCAATAGAAGAGAAGTTAAAGGCTGACGATTTCGCACAAGGGTATAAATATATTTAAATATTAATACTTTTACAGCTTACGTACACCTATAGATTAAAGGGCGTATCATTATTTACATTTATTTAGTAATCCGTGGCGTCTTCACGGACGACGTACTGCATATGTACAATTGGGAGGGGAGGTGGGGGAAAAAAGCCCCCGCAGATCTCGCAATCACAAAATTATACGAGGTAAGTATATATATATATATATATATATATATATGTATATATATATATATATATATATATATATATATATATAGATATATATGTATATATTTATGTACTAATATTTATGATAATGCCTATATATTAATATATTTTCTTTACATTCCAGATGTTTTCCAAAGTCTATCTGCGAGGGACTTCGAAAAAGCGTTTAAGAAGGTTATAGCACTAGCCACAATATGTGGAAACAAACAAAAATAAATTTAAAAAAATCTAACATTAAAAATTTTTTAATAAAACTTATCATGAATAATATATTTTAACTGTTATCTTTAATAGATTTGTTCGTTAAGGTTGACTAGTTAATACTAATTTATATAACTATAATAACTTACATATTTACCATTGCCATTCAACGTTGACGAATATATTTGTTAGGTATAACTAATTAGTATTAACCAAATTTTTTGGTTTTCATAGGTAACCAATATCATTGTTATCATTGACTAGTTATATATAACCAATATTTTGGTTATCATTGACTAGGTAGTATTAACCAATATTTTGGTTAGCATTGACTAGTTATATACAAGCAATATTTTGGTTATATATAACCAAAACTATGACTGCTAATATGCACTAGAGTGAGCAGTACAGATATATGTTTCATCTTACGGGAGAAAGAATAAGTTAGAGAATGATGCAAGATCACATGTATACAAGAGTTTCGGTTAGTTTTTCATTTTGCTCTTTAGAAACTAACTGAAAATTTTAACCGATATATCAGTCAACACCAAATAAGTAGTTATTTAACCGGTAGTCTTCTTGTAGGGTTGTCATCCATCTGAAGCAGTGTTGCCATATCCTCTTGGAAAAAAAAAATCACAATTGAAGAAAGTAAACTGATTTTTAAAAGAAAACACTGTTACCCCAAATATATGTATCCGAAAAATTATACAACATATACATATGTATGTATGTAATCAATTTCATTTAACTTTTTTATAAAAGTTCTAAAACGTAACAATAATATAATTTAGACCCCGAATGAACTTGTATATCTTTTGCACATTCTTGGTGTTTCGATCTTAATATATACATCTTTATATCTGATATACCACCCAAAGCTTTTATTTCAGAGTTGCAAAGCTTACAAAAATCATAACCATTATCAGCGAGTGCTCTTCTCATGATTTCTTATAATTCGGTAGTTTTCTTTTTGAGTTTTGTTTCAATTTGTATCGCATCATCTGGTGAATTATTATTTCTTTACAACAGTTTTGAAAATAAGAAAAATTAGTGTACTCGTATTACTCTGACATAATTGTAAAAAAACTTATTTTATTATAAAAAACTGAAAACCTTTTCATCACTCCAAAAAACTACTAAAATCAGTTAAAACTGTACATTTGGCAACGCTGATCTGAAGTTAAGTTCAAGTTCAAACGATTTCAACAGCCTTGGATATACTTATTATACGTCTGATTAATGCATACACTATATATATATATATATATATATATATATATATATTTATATATATATATATATATATATATATATTTATATATATATATATATATATATATATATATATACATATATATATGTACATATGTATATATATGTATATATATATATATATATATATATATATATATATATACATATATATATATATATATATATATATATATATATATATATACATATATATATATATATATATATATATATATATATATACATATATATATATATATATATATATATATATATATATATATATGTATATATATATATATATATATATATATACATATATATACATACATGTATATATATACATATATATATACATATATATATATATATATATATATATACATTCTCTTTGAAAGAGATAAGCTTCCTAGGAGTTGAGAGGAGTTTTTATATAATGGCTATACAAAACTAATTTTCCTCTAAATTAGATCTAAAAAACACCTTCGCCGCAAATTAATTATTACAAAGTACTTTTACAACAAGTATCGACAACAAAAAGTGCATATTTCACAAGATATATTTATGGTTTTTTAAATTAGCTCCGGGAAAAATGTATTTTTTCAAAAAGTATTTGCTCTAAAAAAAGTTTTCCCATGGTTTCTTAAAAACTAATCGAAGTTTGTTTGACACAAAAATTGATATTTCATTACATATGTATAGATGTACATTAACCAAAATCAAATCTTCCTGAGAGAAATTCGGAATTTTTGACAATTCCTTCTGGGCAAACTAGGGTTTTCAGATACAACCTATTCCAAAAAGTCTATATCAAAAATTAAATGCTTCGGAAGCTAACTATTTATATATACTCCTTCTTAGAAGTGCGTCAGTTTTTAAGAAGAATTTTGAATATTTTATAGAAACAATTCTTTTATATTTGGATCTTAAACGCTGTGTGGCTTACACCTGAACCATATTGCGTTGCAATTCTGAAGTAAACTGATCTCATTCGTATTTGTGTACCATATTTTCCCAAACTCTCACTTTAAAAACTCTTTTCTGAACAAATAAATCTAAATATATTAATTCTGAGTAGGTGCGTACTTCAAAAAGCTATGTACACACGATTGGCAGGTCTTACAATATTGTAAGATCTGGCAATGCCCTAACCATATGCTGACAACGCAAAATTGTTATCAAAAAGTAAATTGTCTGCTCAGACGATTGTAAGAAAACCTTACAATTTTATTGGCAGGCAATTGTGAGACCATAAATTTTTCTGCCAACGAAAACTGTGTGTTCAAAGGATTGTCAGACTGTTGTATGGAAAGAATTGCCAGATGCGTTGTTAAACATTGCATACCTTTTATTTGCTTACACTGCGTTTACATTAGACAGTGCTGTTAAGACAATAGCAACACGCACACACTTTTTCACTAACACTTGCACACTTTTTCAATTGTCTGGAGTACTGTCTTGAATTTTTTAAAGACAGTAAAATAGGACAGTGATTTGACATATGCCGACAATAATTGACATTTGTCAAAAAAAAGAACGCACAGAACACAGTTTTTATAATAAAAAGCACAGTAAAAATTAAAGTTAGTTTCATTAAACAATAAAATGGAGAAACAAATTGCAAAAAAAAATCCATATTGATGGTTTGTAGTTTTGAATCTTATTATTTTATATAAATATATTATTTATTATACAAATGAATTTATATATACAAGATACTATGATATCCCAAAAGATACTATGATAAGCCCAAAATTTCTTCGAATTGATCTACCGAAAGGCGACTGAAATTCCGAAAGTCTCTGTCATCATCTTCCCAAAGAATGCCATTTAATAAATGGGCTTCGAGACCATGCTCGTTTCTTTTCATTAATAATGGTTTCACCCAGCATATTCGTTTTTTAAAACATTTTTTCTTTTCTTTATCACTTTTAGTTTTTAACTTATATAGCTTGCGTAATTCGCTTATTGCCGCAATTTCCAATTCCACTTTCTTGTTTCACATTTTTAACGGAATGAATTGTCTTAAGTATTGTCTGGACGCCTCTACTACAGGTATAATTGTCAGTATTTTTGACAACTAATACGTATTCTTTTATTGCCTTGACAGCACTGTCTAATGTAAACGCAGTGTTATATATATACGGTGACCATCCGTTCTGTATTATACGGACCAGTTCTGTATTTCAGAGCCGTGTTCTGTATAAATTATTGATCTGCGAAAAACGCTAAAATGTTCTGTATTTCATTTACTGTTCTGTATTTTCATGCCTGAAAGTGATATTCAAAATATTAAAAATTTTTCAGCTATCAAAGCGAATTGAGGCGTGACTATGAATTTTGATTTGCACTTTCACGTGTAAATGCTGTTTTAATAAATATGCATGTGTATCAAGGCGAATAATAAATTTGCCATGATGTGTATTGTATACTTACTGCCGCCAACAATACATAGGAGGCCTGGCGTTTAGATATAAAGTGTCATTACAAAAAGAACATTCATCGAGTAATTTTTCAGAAAAAAGTAATCATGTCTCGCAGACGAAAGTGCGTTTTTAATGATGAACTACAACAGCAATATAGTTTTATTAAAGAAACTGATATTGATAGCAAGGTACGATGTTCTAAGTGCATGACAACTTTCAGCATTGCTAATGGAGGCAAACTTGATATCCAACAGCACT
Organism: Linnaemya vulpina; assembly: GCA_963675445.1. Classification (NCBI taxonomy): domain Eukaryota; kingdom Metazoa; phylum Arthropoda; class Insecta; order Diptera; family Tachinidae; genus Linnaemya; species Linnaemya vulpina. The sequence goes on from OY776277.1 coordinate 52,451,578, forward strand.
TACGATCAAATGAACACAAGGATTCCGACATCGCTGCCGCTCCTAGCAAAACTCTATCCTCCTATTTTATGTCTAAGGAATTTAACGACAGCAAAGGGAAAATTTGCATATCAGAAGGAACATGGGCATATCACGCTGTTAATCATAACCACTCATTTCGCTACAACGATTGTACTTCAAAACTTATAAGAAGCTGTTTTGATATAAGTACAAATTAATCTTAATTTTATAGTTCTTACAAATATACTTATATATGCAATGATCTCGGAAACAGTCAAGCTCTATTTTCTTTTTTACATCAGCGTGTGATTATGTTTTTTTTTTAAGTTTTGATTTGTATTTGTTAAAAAAATATCAATAATAAATTGGTCATGAATGTGCATTTAAGGTTGTTTGTACTTTTTAATTGTTATTATGAAATCTTATCCCTGTTCTGTATTTTGGTTTCAAAAATATGGTCACCGTATATATATATATATATATATATATATATATATATATATATATATGAATAGCATTGCCAGAAAAAATATCTTTCTGACAATGGTGCCATTGACAGAAATATAATTTTAGCTCATCAGACAATAAAACATGAGCTTCCAATGACTGGCAATTAGCTGACAATGGCAAAGAAGAATGACGGTTGTCAGTTGTCTAACAATATTTTTGTCTTCCCATGTACCGACAGTGTTTTTTCTGACTGTTGTTAGATATTTTCTGCAAATTTTTTTTGCAATATTGTAAGATCTGCCAATCGTGTGTACATAGCTTTAGACATTTTCTGCAAATTTTTCTTACAATGTTGCAAGATCTGCCAATCGTGTGTACGTAGCTTTACTATTTCATACACATATCCCTCCCCGAACGGAGTAATGGCCAAACTAACATAACAGCCTAATGAACACCATTATTTAATTTGGCGTTTGTGTTCGGTGACGCAAATTGGTTGAGGTGCACAGAACGAACGGTTAAGAATAGAAGAAGTTGTCGAAAGGCAATGAAACTTATCACATAGGAATTTTTTGTTTGAATCAAAATGGTCCGCCTACTTTTACGCCCACCTCCCATACAAAGTGAAAATTAAATTTTGACATACGGCATTGTTTTTTTACACATAGTATTTTAAAACCTCAGAATCATTTGTGTAAAATTTGGAAAATATCGCCAACCTTTACGCAAACTTCCCGTACAACTTGTATAGAAAGAGTGGCATAACTCCCCTGATTTTTAATGCATCAACTCACTTTTAACAAAAAAAAAATATTGTAGTTGTAGAATGAGATCCTGAAAATATGTACTTTTACGCCCATCTCCCATAGAAAAAACATGTATAAGTAATTTATGCATAGTCTTTTAATACTTTTTTAACATCATCGTACTCCAATTTTTTATTTGCAACTTTGACCGAAATCTATTTACATATCGATCTGAAGTTAATAAAAGATTGTGCATTACGGAATTATGTAATCTATATGCTCTATAGTATATGTTCCTCGCTTCCTAAACAACAATTCAAATCCAATTGAAGCTTGAAGTGCTAAAAAGATGCAGTCACTGAAGTTGATGAACATTGAAACTTTGATGTTGTTTATATATTGTTCTACAAAAATTTACAATAAAGTCAAATGATAAATTTACTGTGGTTGTACCAAAAGATTGATTATGCAGTAAATTTGCATGCCATTTAAACAAGCGAACATATATGAACTTCGAGGGTGTCTGTCAAAAATAATATATACCCACACACATATATATATATATATATATATATATATATATATGTATATATAGGCTGACTTCCAAAACATCAATTGCTTTGTGTTTGAACAAAGCATCATATTTCATACCGCCGCAGTACAATAATTATACAATTTATACCATTTCCAATGCCGCCACCAAGCATTTTTTATGCAGTAAGAAAGCAAGCGGTCATCGGTTTTATAGTTGACGCATTGCTTCGGAACTTTGCATGTGTATGGGGTTTAAATACAGCAGCAATACTGTATACAAACTTTGTATACGAACGTTTTGGAAGTCAGCCACATGTATATATATATATATATATATATATATATATATATACATATATTTATATATATTTATATATATATATATATATATATATATATATATCAGCCTATTATTACGGAATCGTAATATTCAGATATCTGACAACAATATACCAAATATTGTTGTTAGGCTACATGACTACAAATGCTGCTGGCTACAATTACAGCCATGTAGCTACATTCTGTTAAAAATATTTATTTTTTTATCCGTGGAGCCACTGTAGATATTTTGTTTTAATTTTTTTCCCAACCATCTCCCAGAATAAAGAGAGTTTACAAAAATGTTTAAACCATTAAGATAGCTTGAAGTCTTATAATCGGCCACACCAACAAAGTTTAACATATATCTTCTGAATAGTTATATATATATATATATATATATATATATATATATATATATATCTTCTAAAGTAACACAAGCGCAAGGTATGTATTAAATTGAAGCCTATAAAAATAATTTTTTTGCGATACATCAACAACTTGTTTGATATGTGGAAGGGGGAAAGGAATTTTTGATTGATGTATTTTGATGTGATAAATGTTTATACAATAAGGAGTAAAAATCTTTTTCATGTAATTGTTTACCAATCGTAAAGCGTTATCAAATCGGTGTGAGCTATGTATGAGTGTATTAGTGTAATCATACGGACAACAAGAAGTACAGAGAAACTTAACAACTGCATATAAATACACTCAGCACCATCTAGTGTGCAATATTAGCTACTAATTTTCACTAACTGTCGTACATTATGTTATCGTAGGCAAATACAAACAAATAAGTCAAACGAATACAAAAACATTTAATTTTAACAAGTTTTAAAACGATTTTTTTCACTTTTAATAAAAAAATTACTAAAACAAAGTAAAATAAGGAAAACAAACAACTAAACTTGTCAAACTAAAAGTCTTCTTCGTCTTTGAGATTGTCATGCATACGGACAACAACAAGTACAGAGAAACTTAACAGCTGCATATAAACACCATCTGGTATGCAATAGTAGCTACTAATTTTCACTAACATATAATTGTGCTAGCGCTGTACAGTTCGAAAGCCATTGCTGTAAAATAACTACATGCATTTCAGTAAACAGCTGATTAAGGCTTGTCTACCGCAACAAATAAAAAATAATAAAATATTTTACAAAACACCAAGAAAATTATAACTCAGAGCATATAAAAACACAAAGTTCATCAAAGCAGTACTAATATACTGCAGTGTACCCATTTACCAACCAAATAAATTTGATAAAACAACAAATTCCTATGCAAGGCAGATTAAACAGGTACACCCAGTAGCTCAGCTGTCTACTGTTTATAAATCAACACATTGTCAAAAGTTTGTTTACAAGGTATACACAAAGTGTTTTTTATACCCTTCACAAAAATGTGAAAGGGTATGTTTAGGTTTGTCATTCCGTGTGTAATTTTTTCGATATCAATATGCGACCCCATAAAGTATATATATTTCGGATCCTTATGAATAGCGATGACGATTGAGCGATGTCCGTCTGTCCGTCTGTCTGTACGTGAAATCGGTTTTCCCAAGCCCCAAGCTAGAGACTTCATTCTTGGACTGATCGATTGGAAGTGAGCTAACTTAGAGTGGTATTGAAATTCAGAAAAATCGGAAAGACGGTTTCAGAGCTGGGAAGCTTACACCTATTTATCGACGCAAAATTAACAGCAAAAACCGATTATTTTTTTGCTTATTTGAAAATTGAACCTATTTCATGCCTTGGGACTCCTCAATTGTCCATTTAAAACTTAAAAAAAAAAAATTTCCAGGGATGGGAAATAAAAAAATTTTTTTTTTGGTACATTCAGTGTTTTGTGGTACATATAATAACTAAAATGTTTAAAAATTTCAAGTTTTTCTTAAATAAAACCGTTTTTGGTGTAATGAAGGTTTGCATTGATGAAAAAAAAATTAAAAAATTTTAAGTTCCCATCCAGGGTTAGGAAATTCAAATTTTTTTTATACAATAAGCTAACCAAAAATCAACTGACGTCATTTTTCCTAGTTAAAATTACTTTTTATTTCGGCAAAACAAAATTGGTATTAAAAATTTAAAAAAAATCAAAATTTTGATTCCAGGGTTCGGTACTGCAATATTTTGTAGTACATGAAGGTAACGAAAGTAGTAACAAATTTGTAATTTTTCTTAAATAAAACAGCTTTATACATCATGAACACTTCCATTGGTAGCAAATAATTAAAAAAAATTAAATTTTCGATTCCAGTGATCGGATATTGAATATTTTTTTTAACACATTCGGTATTTTGTGGTACATATAATAATTAAAATATTTAAAAATTTAATGTTTTTCTTAAATAAAGCCGTTTTATACATCAGGAAGATTTGCATAGATGGAAAAAATTTAAAAAACTAAAAATTCCTTTCCAGGGTTAGGAAATTTTAATACTTTTTGTACATTAAAATAACTAAAAATCAACTAACGTCGTTCTATCCTGGTTAAAATTATTTTTGTCCTGGTAAAACAGAATTGGTATCAAAATTTAAAAAAAAATAAACAAATTTCGATTCCAGGGCTCGAAAACTGATATATATTGTAGTACAAGAAAGTGACAGAAATGGTTACAAATTTGTAGTTTTTCTTAAATAAAACCACTTTATACATCATGAAGACTTGTATGGGTAAAAATTATTTTAAACGTTTTAATTTTCGCCTCCAGGGATCGGAAATTGAAATATTTTTTGGGCACATTCGGTATTTTGTGGTACATATAATGACTAAAATATATACATATGTTAAGTTTTTCTTAAATAAAACCGTTTTTGGTAACATGAAGATTTGTATGGATGAAAAAATATTTTCAAATTTAAAGTTCCCATCCAGGGTTAGGAAATTTGAATTTTTTAATACAATAACATAACCAATAATCAATTAACGTCGTTTCTTCTTGGTTAAAATAATTTTTTATTCTGGCAAAACAAATTTGGTATCAAAAATTTAAAAAAATAAAAATTTCGTTTCCAGTAGTACATGAAAGTGACAAAAATTGTTTCAAATCTTAGTTCTTCTTATATAAAACCGCTTTATACATCATAAAGACTTGCATTGGTAAAACATTATTTAAAAAAATCAATACATGTCGTTTTTTTCAAAATTAAAATTGTTTTTTATTTCGGCAAAACAAAATTGGTATTAAGATAAAAAAAAATAAAAGTTTTGATTCCAGGGTTGGATACTGCAATATTTTGTATAACATGAACGTTACCAAAATGGATAAAAATTTGTACTTTTGCTTAAATAAAACCGCTTTACACATTATGAGGACTTCTGTTGCTAAAAAAATTTTTTAAAATTAAAATTTCGTTTCCAAGGGTGGGAAACTTGAAATATTTTTTTTAAGTAACCAAAAAACGCAACTGAAGTTGTTTTTATTTTTTGCTAATTAAAACTATTTTATAAGTTAGAAAGCAGACGTATATAAGATTCGGCACTATAGCACTTTTACTTGTTTTTTCTATTGAAAACAAAGGTGGCAAACAATACAAACTGATATAAACCAAGGCAATATAAACAATTCTTTTTAAAAATTAGTGATTAATAAAAAACTTGATACAAGATTTTAAGAAAGTGTGTAATATTAAAAAAGTAAATCGTAATTTTTATAATACATTATTTTTATTATAATTGCATTTTTTTATTTATTAAAAACTATATGTACAATGAACTACATATATGAAAAATCGGAATTAATAAGAAGTATATATTTTGTAATAAAAAATTTTCTTCATGTTCTTTGCAAAGGAGCCATATGGAAATATCTTTTTTAGTATTTTGGGTTGTCTTATCTTATCACTATCATCTGATGCCAAATCACTGTCGTCACCTTCCGCTTCATCATGTTCACTATCTTCGTCACCAACAGCACAAATATCGGTTAAAACATGGGCGTTATCTCGTTTCCAGAGAGGCGTAATGGTCTTTTTGCCTTCTATTTTACGAAGGGATTAAATTTTAGAACATTTTCAAGTATAAATACAATTTTTTACTTACTGCTTTTTTAATTGGTTGTAATTCCATAGGAGTGTTTGCATCAAAGGTAACCATGTTGAAGTTGTTAAATGTTTAGAAAAGAATGTACTGAAAATATGTGTACGCTCTTTCTGCGCTTCCGGAATAATATTATCATAATATTTTAAGTGAAAATCAATTCAAATACTGGTCCGTTTCAAGACACATGTAATCTTCCTTATTGATTGCAATTTTACCTTTTTGCTGGCGGATAAATCAGAATTTGACATATTTCGTTTGGTTGGGGTTGAGTTGTTGTCGCTACTTTTGCTATTTTCTAGTTTTTTATTTGGCTATTTTCTAGTTTCTTAACAGCAAATCCTGGGCATCATTCTCAGATATTTCATCGAAAATCCCCAACAGAACGTATAACACTTTGAGGTTGTTCTGATAAAATGTTTGTTGTTCTTAGAGAATGTGTAGATTATGTTGGATACACACCGTTTGCAATGCACAAACGACGTAATATATGTATGTATACGCGTACTATATGACTTGTGTGGCTTCCGCAGATTCCTACTGGAAAATTATAAAACTTAATATTTTCCAAACATTAGCTGTTTGAATATAAGTACCTTTTAATTCCTTTTAACTGGATATATATATATATATATGTATATATGTATATATATATATATATATATATATATATATATATATATTAAACAAGGAGCATATGTGTGGCCTAAGGCAGATTAGATAATATTTACCTCCTTTCAAATTTAATAAAAAATTCAATAAAAATAATCCAAAACAAATAAATAAATTTGCTTGGATTATTTGTTGACGCTGCCTTACTTGTACACAACACAGAAAACAATTCACAAGAAAACAAGTAAAAGTGCTATATTCGGCTGTGCCGAATCTTATATACCCTTCACTAACGTACGTCTACTTTCTAACTTATAAAACAGTTTCTGTTGCGTTTTTCATGTTATACAAAATATTGCAGTATCCAACCCTGGAATCGAAATTTTTATTTTTTTTTTTAAATTTTTAATACCAATTTAGTTTTGCCGAAATAAAAAATAGTTTTAACTTGAAAAAAACGACATTAATTGATTTTTGGTTATGTACTGTATAAAAAAATTTTAAATTTCGGAACTCTGGATGGGAACTTTAAATTTTTAAATTTATTTTAATCGATGCAAATCTTCATGATACCAAAAATGGTTTTATTTAAGAAAACGTTAAAATTTTTAAACATTTTAGTTACTATATGTACCACAAAATACCGAATGTGCAAAAAAAAAAAAATTCCCACCCCTGGAGACGACCCTGGTCACTTTCATGTTCTACAAAACATTGCATTTGTTAAATATTTGATACCAAATTTGGTTTGCCAGAATAAAAAATAATTTTAACCAAGAAAAAACGACGCTAATTGATTTTTGGTTATGTTATTGTATTAAAAAATTCAAATTTCCTAACCCTGGATGGGAACTATAAATTTCAAAATATTTTTTCATCCTTGCAAATCTTCATGTTACCAAAAACGGTTTTATGTAAGAAAAACTTAACATATTTATATATTTTAGTTATTATATGTACCACAAAATATCGAATAATATTTCAATTTCCGATCCCTGGAGGAGAAAATTAAAACTTTTTAAAATTATTTTTTACCAATGCAAGTCTTCATGATGTATAAACTGGTTTTATTTAAGAAAACTAGAAATTTGTAACCATTTCTGTCACATTCATGTACTACAATATATATCAGTTTTCGAGCCCTGGAATCGAAATTGTTTTTTTTTTTTTTTAATTTTTGATACCAATTCTGTTTTACCAGGACAAAAAATAATTTTAACCAGGATAAAACGACGTTAGTTAATTTTTAGTTATTTTAATGTACAAAAAATATTAAAATTTCCTAACCCTGTATAAGAATTTTTAGTTTTTTAAATTTTTTTTCCATCTATGCAAATCTTCCTGATGTATAAAACGGTTTTATTTAAGAAAAACTTAAGATTCTTAAACATTTTAATTATTATATGTACCACAAAATACCGAATGTGTAAAAAAAATTCAATTTCCGATCCCTGGAATCGAAAATTTAACTTTTTTTAAATTATTTGTTACCAATGGAAGTCTTCATGATGTATAAAGCGGTTTTATTTAAGAAAAATTACAAATTTGTTACCACTTTCGTTACTTTCATGTACTACAAAATATTGCAGTACCGAACCCTGGAATCGAAATTTTGATTTTTTTTTTTAATTTTTGATACCAATTTTGTTTGCCGTAATAAAAAGTAATTTTAACCGGGAAAAACGACGTCAGTTGATATTTGGTTAGTTTATTGTATAAAAAAATTTGAATTTCCTAACCCTGGATGGGAACTCTAAATTTAAAAATTTTTTTTCATCGATGCAAATCTTCATTACACCAAAAACGGTTTTATTTAAGAAAAACTTAATATTTTTAAACATTTTAGTTATGATATGCACCACAAAATACCGAATATACCAAAAAAAATTTTTCATTTCCCATCCCTGGAAAATTTTTTTTTATTTTTTATTTTTAAATGGAAAATTGAGTAGTCCCAAGGCATGAAATAGGTTCAGTTTTCAAATACGCATGAAAATAATCGGTTTTTGGTGTTAATTTTGCGTCGAGAAATAGGTGTAAGCTTCCCATCTCTGGAACCGTCCGATTTCACGTACAGACAGACGGACAGACGGACATCGCTCAATCGTCATCGCTATTCATAAGGATCCGAAATATTAATACTTTATGGGGTCGCATATTGATATCGAAGAAATTACACACGGAATGACAAACCTAAATATACCCTTTCACATTTTTGTGAAGGGTATAAAAACTAAAAGCATAAGTACATTACTAGATGTTTACACATCTCCCCTGTGATCGGACTCACATCAAAAAGAGAAGCAGGTCAAATATATGACGAACAACTTTCAATATAAAATTTTCAAAGTAATTTTTAGTATGATACAAGACTTTAGCCCTTTGATAACATTTTTATAACAATACAACAAAATTTAAAAATTCAAGATTTATTAGAGTTTTGTAATAAAGTTTTTATTAATAATACCACTTTCTATAATACGTACATTGTTAAAAAATTCTACAACCAGCTCCTCAACGGCAGCAATATACACAAGCAGGTCAGAACAACTCACATTTTTCCAAATATGCTGACATAGGTTTGATCATATGTAGATTTTGTCCAAAACGAGAGACTGAATCAGTTGAAGTGAACAGATTCTCAATTAAATGCGTTTATATATTATTAAATATTTGTATTCATGAATATTATTTCGCGAATATTAAAATAGCATTGGTATATTAAGATATATTTTTACCTTATACTAATTGTTTTTTATAGCCAAAATGGTCTGTTGGTAATGCATAAACGGTATTCGCTAACGTTATGACGTGCCACATCATTCGGACTGTGATTCGCAAAAAAAATTAAAAATAAATTTATTGGCTTCATTTAATTTCTATGGTTTAGTGTTATCAAGAGTCAAAGTACCAAAATATATTTAATCTAAAATGAGCTATGTGACGTCAATTTACCAGCATAACAATCTCTAGTATTAGGTTTGTTCTTACACGTGTATGTATGTATGTCAATTATGTTCACAAACGTGAATACGAATATAATATGTGAAACTTATGGCAAGTCTATATTAAAGTTTACACATATGCAAATTTATGTATGAAAAACAACTTCATCTTATATTTCCATAAACTAAAAATTATAAAAATTTACAACCACTTGTTATCATCAGTAGACAGTGATGCCAAGTGAAGGGATTTTTCACTTTTTGTAGGGATTTTTTGTAAAAAATTTAACATGTTGGAAAGAAGGGAAAGATTTCAAATTTTTTCGAATTATAGGGATTTTTTTACAACTACAAGTGCCATAAAATATACACATATGATGTAGGTATAAGTATTATTTTAAGTGCATTTAATTTCGTAAATCTGGTAATACTTCTATTATAGTAATGATATTTCTACAATATATGGCATCTTTAATAAAAATGGCAAATAAACATAATTATATAGTTTTGCGCGGTTTAAACGCATTGGGCGAATATTTTTATAATTTATGTACGTACACCATTTTTTAGGGTCCCTTTGATTTCAACAAGATCGTGAATAATAAATATAAAAAAAAATAATTTAAATTAAAACATAAACTATTGTAGGAAAATGTCTAATTCGTCTTCCGATGATGCTGAAACCACAGCAAAGAAATATAGAAAACAAAGGTTTTGCTCAAACTGGTTAAGAGACGAGAAGCTAATGGGGTGGTTGGAGCCGGTCAAAGATGACGACTATAAATGCAGATGCAAGGCTTGTGGAAAATTTTTGAACTGCGGAAAATCGGATCTTAACAAACATGCAAACACCCAAATGCACAAAAGAAAATCTTTCAAAGATCAAAACAAAAACATGGATTCATTTTTTGAAAAACAAATCCCGAAAAGAAATAATGATGTGGCTAATTTTGAATTTCATTTAAGTGTGTTTTTTGCCGAACATAATTTAGCTGTTCAATCTATTGATCACTTAATACCACTACTAAAAGAAACTGTGCATGATTCATCCATTATTAAAAAGTGCCAATTGGGACGAACGAAATGTTCGAAAATTATCCATTACGTTTTAGCCATAGAAATAAAGGAAAATCTAATCACAAAGTTAAAGATATACAAATTTTCCGTTCTGCTAGATGAAAATACTGTTATGTCTTCAAGAAAAACCATGTGCATCCTTGTAAGGTATTATGACGAGCAGCTTGAGAAAACTTTTGTGCAGCTGTTAGAGTTAATTCCCGTGGGATCTGACTACACTGCGGAAGCTCTTTACAATCTTTTTAAAAAATGCATTTTATCATACATTATTCCTTTTGATAATATTATTGGACTATCTTGTGATGGCGCTAACGTTATGGTCGGACAAAATAATTCATTCGCGTCTAGACTTTTGATAGATAATCCTGACGTTATAACCATCAAATGTATATGTCACTCTGCTTCCATCATAGCAAATAAATCTTGCCTAATGTTACCAAGGACCCCAGAAAATTTAATTAAACAAATTGGAACATACATTTCCGGAAGTTCAAAGAGATGTTCTCAGTTGAAGGACTTCTAAGAAATGATGAACGAAGAGAAAAGAAAAATATTAAGAACATCAACGACAAGGTGGCTATCTCATCAAAAATGTATTGAAAGGATATTGGATAATTGGCAGGTTCTAAAGAATATATTAAATTTGCAACAACTCAGGACAAATTGAAATCCGCAGAAGTTATACTGGCTGAACTTACTAACGAATGTAATAAGGCTTACTTATTGTTTTTAAAATATGTGCTGAATTATTTCAACTATTTAAATGCACTTTTTCAATCGAAGAAAATATTGGTCCATTCTTTACACTCAGAATCAAGAAAATTTTTTTTTAACTTGGTCAAAATTTCATAAAAAAAGAATACCTAAAGATTGATTGTCAGGTAAAGTCACCCCATATTTGATTGCCAATAGAATGCAGTGAATGTGAAGAATTGCTGAAAACGTTTCCAAAGCCCAGTGTTCATCAGATAAAACAACATTGTTTACAATTCTATATAATTGCACTTGAAGAAACGAAAAAAAGATTGCCACTAAGTGATAAATCAATTTTTAAAGAAATGGATTTCTTAAATCCCGAAAAGGCCATTGGAAATTATAATAAAAGTGTTTATAGATTTAAACTGTTATGCGCCAAGTATAAAATTGACTTAAATTTATTAACACAAGAATGGATAACTTTGGAATATAATTTTTCTGAACATGAAAAGCAGATGTTGTCTAAATTAGATGTAGCAGCATTTTGGTCTAAAATTTGTAAATCAAAGAATTTCAATAATGATCTAGTTTTTCCAAATTTTGCAAAAATAATTAAAATTTTACTAAGTTTGCCACATGATAATGCTGACGCCGAAAGGATCTTTTCAGTAGTTGCAGACGTACGTACAAAAAAAAAAGAAACAAACTAAGCCATGATATATTAAATTCAATATACATTATAAGATCTCATTTACAGTGCAATTTAATTAATTGTGTAACTTTTAAAAGCACAGCTTCTCATGTAAAGGAAATGAATTATACAGAATTGTATAACTAGTCATTTTAAAAAATGAGATTTAAAAAATCTTATAACAATTAACTTTTTAAAGAATACTTTTTATTTTTTATGTTATTATTATTTCTTGCATTAGTTTTCGTTATTTTTATTCGTTTCTTTTTTGTTACTTTTGTATATTTTAAAACTAAACCTTAATTTTGCGACCTGATTTATAAATAAACCAATTAAAAATAGAATTACTACTACCGTTAATATAAAGAATTTATGTAGGGGGAAAAAATTGATGTAGGGAAAAAAAGGGATTTTTTATAAGCGTTCTAAAAAAATCTTCTGGCATCACTGTCAGTACATAAAAAAAAAAATAATAATTGAAAAAAATAATATATACAGTCAAAGCTCGGTATAACGAATTATATAATGACAGACCGATTCGTTATTGTGAAAGATTCGTTTTATAGCGAAGTTTTTTTTGTATACATATGTACGTAGTTTTATTAATTTTAGTTGATTTTTCATAGAATCCTTCATTTGAAAAACGAATTTATGGATGTTTGTTTTTGTGAGACTTGCAAACTTCTCTGAACAGCTTCCTCTTGTATTTCTCTTAATACTAATGACTTCGAAAAAGCAATATTATTTTCTTGACTCCATTGGATGCACTTGTCCAAACATCTAATTACTTCTGCATGTTTAATTTTAATTTCATTGTTGGGAATCGCGTTTAAAATTTCTTCATTCTCTTCATCCTCTTCATCGTCTTCTCCCAACATTAAATTATCACTTTGATTCCAAACATTTAAGTCTTCGATATTGAAAGAGGTCTGCAAATGAAAAAGATTTTAAACCAAAAAATTATCGAGAAGTAAATTTTTTACATTTGGGAAAACTGTGCTCAGTAGTCTAACACCACGTCTAATAGAAACAATTTCGTCTTCTTCCAATAGTCTGGACAAAGGAATATCATCTTCCTCATCAAACTCTAGATCCCTGTCAATTAAAATCTTATTCCAGCATTTTGACAACGTATCTTGCTTTACATTGTTTCAAGCGAGACCAATCATACACGATGCATCATAAAGAGTTAGATTTTTTAAAAAATTAACGACGTCTTCTGATTCAGATGTTACAATTTTAGAAAGTAGACTGTTTCTATAGTGCAATTTTACTAGTCGGTTTGCATTTTGGTCCATTGGCTGGATAAGAGGTGCAACATTAGGTGGCATAAACACTGCCCATATTTTTCCACCTTCTGTAAGCTTGACAAGATCTTCTGCAGGTGGGTGACTTGGAGCATTGTCGAGAATCAGCAAAGCTTTCAACGGCAAATTGTTAGATTTCAAAAACGATTCAACCTAAAAAAAGAATTAGAAATGAGTTGTATCAACTTATTTTTACCAAATGTTATGAAAATTTTCTTACTTCGGGAACAAACATTTCAAAAAACCAAATTTTAAAAATTCCAGTATTCATCCAAGCATTTTTTGAATGCATATATCTAACAGGTAAAAATTTATTTCGAAACGATCGTGGTTTTTTTGCTTTCCCAATGAGAAGAGGAGCCACTTTTTTTGTAGCCAATGCATTTGCGCAGAAAAGAGCAGTTATTCTCTCTTTCGATATTTTCCTCCCAGGAGCAGTTGCTTCCCCAGCATGAACAAATGTTTTGTCAGGAAGCATTTTCCAACACAAACCTTTTTCGTCCGCATTAAATATTGAATCATGTGTTAAGCCCTCTTCCAATATAATTTTTTGCAGCTTTCTTTTAAATGGCTCTACTAAATCACCTCGTGATGATAGCTTTTCACCAGACTCCTTTAAAAGTCGTATTCCATACCGTTTCTTAAATCTGTATAACCATCCATCACTGGCATTAAATCCTTCGGAACTAAGCTTGCCGTGTAGTTCTAAGGCTTTTGCTTTTAATCCTATGCCATTTACCGGAACAAATTTTTTTCGTTGTTTAAGGAACCATTCATACAGTTTCTGCTCCATATCTAGATATTCTCCTTTTCGAATAGATCGACGGTTTTTCGATCCATTGTTGGTGTTTTCCAAATTTGAAACAATTTTTCTTTCCATTTTCTTTAATGTGCATATGGAAGATTTTGATATCCCATATTTACTAGAAATAACCGACAAGGGTTTACCACTTTTGCACTCTTCTAATATTTTAATTTTTTCACTTAAAGAAATTATTTTTCTATTGCCCATATTTCTTTGCACTACTAAGCTCAACTAAAATTGTATCAAAAACAAACTTCAATTCATACGCGTAAAAAAATTAGCCAGAAAGATGACAAGAAAATAACGGTAATATAATAATAATCTTCTTTTTTTCTTTGTTTTCTCTTTTCTTTGTTTTAAATGCATAAACGATGATTTGTTTTATTTCTCTTTGTTTTTAATACATACATAAGATTTTTGCTTGTTCATATATACCCAAGCATTTTTTATACTGAGCGTCAAAAATTAAAAAATTCGTTATATAAGGTAGTTAATGTTGAAAAATTGTCCATTCGTTATATCGCGAATTCGTTAAAGTGAGTATTTGTTATACCGAGCTTTGACTGTATATCAAAATTAAATCTGTGTTTTTATATATTTTTCTCAATTTGTTATTAGTGGAAAGACGTAAAAACTATTAAAAATGAGATTTTAAATTGTTCAACGAAACCCAGTGAGCGCTCATATTAAAAATTCAGAACAGATGTTGATAAGATTAGCCACAAAGGTAATCTTAAGCATTTTTCTCCGACATTTTTTGAAATAAACCACAAGACATAATAAGATTCGGTGTAGTTTCATACATACATATATATATATATATATATATATATATATATATTATAGATAAATAAATATATATGTATTTATAGTATATATTTATATATATATACATATATATATATATATATATATATATATATATATATGTATATATATATTTATACGCTACACCGTTTTCGTTTCATAACGATTTTATTGTCAACACCTTTCATCTGAAATTTCGTTTATTGAGTGAAAGGATTGTTTGTCACCTACAAATATCGATCTTTTAACACCCTCGATTCTTACTCATTTTTCTTACTATCACCAATTGTACAATGTAAAAGTTATTCGAAAGTAGACACTTGTATACCTCGGGAACCCAAAAATTTAAACTATGTCTTAACTATATTCTAGTAAACAGGGTGATTGAAAGTGCACATTTTCATTATTTTGCTAAAATGAGGAATTTCTTAATAAGTTTTTAATTTTTAAACATCTATAAGTTATTTGTTTTAAAAGATATCTAAACAAAATAAATTTTGTATAATTGCTCAACTTGTTAGCAATAATAGTAGAAAAAAAAATATTTGCAACTTTCTGAAATAAATTTTTTTTAAAGATCCAAATTTTTCCAATCATCCTACTCAATAGAGCATAACTTCTAAGGTTCGTAAAGCGACTACTACTATCTTATAGTCCTAACTCTCCCTATACTCCTATACCCTATTGTGTACACCGCACGACCCGACCGTGACCACCAGAGTAATTTTTCTGACACAAGGTCAAATATGTTTTGAGTAAAACATGTGTTCTCTGTTGTGCTCCTTTTTGAAATATTTTTATACCCTTCACTAAAAAGTGAAAGGGTATATAGGTTTGACCTTCCGTATATAATATCTTCGATATTTATATGGGACCCCATAAAGTATATATAATCTGGATTCTTTTGAATAGCGATAACGATTAAGCGATGTGCGCCTGTCGCTCTCTCTGTACGTGAAACCGGTTTTCCCTAGCCCTCAGAAGAGCTAGAGACTTCGTTCTTGGACTGATGGATTGGAAATGAACTTCAATAGAGTGGATATACGGCTCCAGAGCTGGGAAGCTTACATCCATTTCTCGACACAAAAATAATACCAACAACTAAAAGTGCTATATTCGGCTGTGCCGAATGTTATATACCCTTCACCAACGTACGTCGGGCATTACACACATTTTTAAGTACCAATTTTGTGCTTTCTAATTTATAAGCGCAATAAAAACAACTTCAGTTGCATATTTTGGTTACTTTTAAAAATAAAAAAATATTCAATATTTCCCACGCGTGGTAACGAAATTTTTCAAATTTATTTTACCAATAAGCAAAACTACAAATTTTTAACTATTTTGGCAACTTTCATGTTATAGAAAATATTGGAATCGATATTTAGATTTTTTTTTTTAATTTTTGATATAAATTTTTTCTTTTCCTGAATTAGAAAATATTTTTAATTAATAAAAACACTGCGTTAGTTGCCTTTTGATTTATATAAAATTTAAATTTCCCACCCCTGGAAACGAAAATTTTTTTCATCAATGCAAATCTTCCTGATGTATAAAACGGGTTTATTTAAGAAAAACTTGAAATTGTTAAAGATTTTTGTTATTATATGTACCACAAAATACCGAATGTGCCAAAAAAAAATTTTAATTTCCCATCCATGAAAAAAAAAATTTTTTTTAGTTTTAAATAAACAATTGAAAAGTCCCTAAGCATGAAATAGGTTCAATTTCCAAATAAGCAAAAAAAACGGTTTTTGGTGTTAATATTACGTCGAGAAATAGGTGTAAGCTTCCCAGCTCTGGAACCGTCCTTCCAATTTTTCTGATCCATCAGTCCAAGAATGAAGTCTCTAGCTATTCTGGGGGCTTGGGAAAACCGATTTCACGTACAGACAGACGGACAGACTGACATCGCTCAATCGTCATCGCTATTCATAAGGATTCAGAATAATATATATACTTTATGAGGTCGCATATTGATATCAAAAAAATTACACACGGAATGACAAACCTAAATATACCCCTTTTACTTTTTTTGTGAAGGGTATAAAAAACGATTATTTCTTTGTTTGCTTGTAAATTGTATCTATTTCATGCTTGGGGAAGCCTCAAATGTCAATTAAAAACTAAAAAAATTAAAATTCTTTCTTCCATGTATGGGATATTAATAGTTTTTTGTTTGGCACGTTTAGTGTTTTGTAGTACATGTAATAACTAAAAATTTAAATATTTCTTAAATAAAACCGCTACATACATCATGAAGATTTGCATTGATAAAAAATTTTTTAATTAAAATTTCCCTTGTTATTCTTTACAATTTTAACAATGGCTAAGTACGCTTACAGAAATCTCACCGATATTTTCTTGCAACAAAAGGATTTATACGATATTGAATTGCATATACTAGGCAATCAACTTTTTAAAATATGCAGTACAGGAGAAACTACACAAACAAAAAATTATACATTTTGGAAAGAGATTGAAGGCACGCTGTATTGAATGTACGAACGTAACCATGAATTGTTCTCAAAGGAACTTGTTTTCGATATTATATCCACAAATACCAATTGTGGAAAACAGGGTCAACCAGCAAAACGAATTGATGAATGTAGTTAAAGAATTCGAAGACGCAAATTTCAGAATATCAATGAAGAAATATCTCCAATAATCATCAAGGACTCATTTTTGTACCAAATTTAACTAACACAAAATAAGAAATCGAAAATTGGAATAATTGAAGCGGTAATAGAAGCAAACCCAAGGCGCACGAAAAGGATTTTGAAAAATACACCGAATGAAGACAAGAAATTTACTCCAGACACCTCTTCTTCTTTAGCATTATTTTTAAAGTTTAAAATGAGTATAAGTAATTGAGGAAACAGGGCATTGAAAAGAATTCTGGGATTTTCCCAGAGTATAGGGATTTAGTCTCAGTCCAAAAATAATGTTTACCTCCACAAACTGCTATAGCTGTCACTTCCACTTCAGCAGAAATTAAATTGCAAGATTTTCTTGAACACACTGCCGAACGGTTGTTAAATACTCGCTTGAAAAAACTTGGAAATGCCAGCATTACTTTAATTTCTAAATGGGGATGTGATGGGTTCTCTGGTCAAAGACAATACAGGCAATGTAATACCGTATATACATCACAGGTATAGATTTGGAGGTAATAAGGCTATTCATCATTATATTACAAGTTCTAGGCTGTAGCAGGAAGATAAATGCAAAAATATTGAAGAATACGAAAAAAAAAAAGAAAACAGCTATACTTTGTATCGAAAAATACTGTCGGAGTTCGGCGTCATCAACTGTCCATAAAATTTTGTACCATGGGGAACAAATAATTAAACACAATATGCTCCCAATAGGAGATCTATCTGAAGAAGCACAAGAAAACAGAAATAAGTACTACAGACTCTCCCGCGAGCACAACGCAAGAAAAATTTCCATATGTTGTACTAATGAAGATCTGATTACTATTTTATTATGCACGTGAGATCCCTATAAGTCCAATATTCGACAAAATGGAAAACTAACTCAATTGAATTAGATGTAGAAGCTAAGGCTGAAAATCAAGGCTACTTAGAAGAAATATTTACTAAAATTTTTTAAAAATTAATAGTACATATATTTGACAATTTTAAATTTACAAATTTATAATAAAAGTTTATATATAGTGTCCATTTTGAACTTAAATAGAAACCTACGTCAATGTTTGTATTGTTTATGCTACTTAAGGAACTAAATTTTTACTCAAACTTGTTCAATAAACGAGCCTTTGACCCTTTGTATTAAAAATTTCACAGGGGCCAAAGTTTGACACTTTTTGAGAAAATTTTAAGTTCTTAATAAGGATAAGTTGTAAACGTGATTCAAAATATTTTGTACCAAATACATGAATATTTTTCTAGTTAGTCGATTTTAAAGGCTTAACTTAAAGCCTATAGTCTCACCTAGTAAACAAAAAAACGTATCAAAATTCCAATCCGTTCAAAGGTTACACATTTTTGACCGCCTTCTCGCGAAAGGGTCCACTGTGCGCCGGTTCAAACGAAATTTTGGCGAGTTATCTTATATTGTCGATTCTGCGACACGCTGGGGAACTACAAAATTCGGATGGTCGTTCACAGCGCCGTAGCGGTGCTAAAAAACAACCTTTCTCCAGCTTTTTCAGCTCAATTAATGCAAGCTATGTGACATTATATTTCGTGCGTAATGGCAAGAAGTAAGCATTATTATTAAATAAAATTTTTATAAAAATCATAACTTTATGTGATTCACATTGCTTTACTTTGCAACCCTGAAAATTGATAATAAATTATTCGGCATAACAACAGTTTTCTTTCCTGTTAACGCCATTTAATTGATAAGATTTTGCTCGAAATAAATACATACATATATACATATTAAAGATTATAAACAACAATTTAATAACTACGTATCTATAATAATTTTGGAGGCTCTCCTACTTAGGGCTTTTAAGATGCATGATAAAGCATCTGACAGTATATTTTGATAAGTAGTTTCAATAGTTTTTCTGTTTTTTTTTCATACGCGCTTCAGCCTATAAAATTATATGTATTATTATTGTTGTTTTAATTTATTAATTTTTATTTTGCTTCACATTTCCTGATAACGTAATTGATATTGTGGACTTGGGAACTTTGAACAAAATAACCCATTACAAAAAGCACAAAAGACGAAAAGAAACAGTGTATGAATATGCCTTTCAGTGTGTTTAATTTATTTTTGTTCTATTCTGATTTCATTTTTTAGATGTATTAATTCATACATGCGTGTGTATGTGTTCATGTATTAGGGCATTCGTTAAGTTAACCGATTAATTAACACTAGATTATTTTAAAATTTTGTATGTTCGGTGAACTGTTTCATCGTTTAACTTTGGCTAAATAAAAATATGTTCATATACTATGCATTATGTTATTTGTTTACTTATTTATTTTCTTTATCAAATATGTAAATTCGTAGGACTAACAGTGTTCAATATTTGTATGCTGATTCAAATATTTAATTCAAAATCTGAGGATTAGCAATAAGAGACGAATCGTACTGGAATTCTGAAAAATTTTCTTTTTTCTAACATATTGCACAAAAACAACAACTAAAGAATTAAAATAAAATATCTAACTATTAACAGATTCTTTTAGAAACGTAAACATTAAAAGAATAATGTAAGGAAATAAACCACATTGATATAAGTTGTAAGAAAATCCTGGTTTAGCCCTAAATTTTTAAAACAAACAATATTTCTAAATCTAATTCTGTAATTTATTTTTTAAGGGTTATAAATTAAGCGATTTTAAGACGGCTATAAACCGACTGTTATTTTAAGTGGTACTTATGTAGTACAAAGATCGCCATATCCGAATATGGTTTAATAAAGCGAAATATTTTTAAGATTTATTTACAAATGTGGTATTGCAAAGTGTCTTTTCCCTTGAATCGAAATACTGAAAAGATTATGAGAAAATCTGAAGAAACTGCAAACTTTGCAAATTTGGTCAGGCCACTGCAATATCGCATCTGTTACGACCCATTATGACATTCAATTCGAGATTATAAATTGGACAGCTTCATATAGCATTACACAGTGCAACGTGTAATGCTATATGACCGATTGAAGGTTAATGGCACATATAAGTTTCCAGGAAGTTTTTTTGTTGGATAATCTCTTAACGTGGGAGTAGTAGCAGAATATAAAGACTTCGCTATATTTGTATTTTTTCGCTACAGTACCGACGTAGGTCCGTTTTATTTTTGTAATCGAAAAATTAATAGCCTTTATTCATTAGTCCAGATTTAATCGATTAAAACAGAAACTCAATTAATTTAATACCCTAGCATGAGTTGCATACAACTTACTATTCTGTACTAGTATTTAATTAACAAAGAACGTTGTTGTTATTAATTTCATAATAAATTTTTATTGCCAAGTAAAATGCTTTTGTTTACTTATTGAACAGTGCGCCCCAAATAGATTTATGTATATATGTAAATGTGTGCTACTTTTTTGTTTTTGTTTAAAATTTATTGTTGCTTAAGTTCAATATAAGTTATAATTATTATTATTTTTGAATTCAATAATGTTCATATGTTCGTATAAGTAGAATTCACCCAAAAAGCATATCAGAAGATCACTTCACCGATGTTTTTAAATTAATTTTATTCAATTACGATTCACGACTAACCGCCATAGAATGGATCATCGAAGGACTAGGCTCTAACATAGAAAACGTAAAAACATTTGCCACATTAGCTTGTGTGAAAAGAGATTAATAGATTTAATAACATTTGATGTTTTTTCTTTGCAAAGGCAAAAGAATTTACTTTCTTCGAACTACTATACGCCTTTTCCTTTATAGACTTTTCAGAATCATGTTAAGGGAGGATTTCCAGGAGGTATTGTTTCTCTAAAGAGAATTTCAGTTATGTGGGGAGAACAGAGGGCCTTTGTTATTCCCGTTTTTCCCAGAATATTTTACTTTTAGTCATTTGGTTATAGATCGTTATAATTTATACATATATTGAACAGGATATTAACTGAAACATTCAGTAATTCATAACATAAAGAATAAATTTTATAGATTTTACCTCTCTATAGGACAGTATATAATATGAGATTCTCAAAATAGACGAATCAATAAACGATTATGTATGTATGTACATACATATAATCTCGTTTCTTGAATTGTAGCGATGTTGAAGTAACAGAACGATAAGTAAATAAATAAAATTTCATCATTTACTGCCAGCGTCAATTAATATTTATTTATATTAAATATGTATATAGTATATTAATTTTTACACCAAAAACTCATTTATAAGTATATTTAAATATACTACACAAGTATATAAGCAAATATATACAAATTTATGTATGTTCTCGTATGTACTTACAAATGTATTTTTATTTGATTGATCTTCAGGAAGTTTTTTTTTATAATTCCAAAATATTTCTATCAATATAGAGCTAAAACTTTTGAAACAGGTTACGACTTAAGTACCAAAGAACTATAGATGGTTACTGATATCAAAAAGCTAAATGAAAATACAATATCTTACAAGGTCCAATTGCTGCAAACGTTCTTTCTTTTACAGTTAGTTTCATCGGATATAAAACTGATCTTAGTTATTAATTTTGGCATTGGCTTTATTATACCAACACAATGGGAATTCGCGCATTGATGCGTAAATAAACTTATCTAGATTCCAAATTTCCCAGTGAATTAAATAAAATTTCCAAAATAACATGTCATATGTTGGCTTCATGAAAATTGTAACAATTTAACTTTCCTATGACTCTGTGCGACTCAGGTATTATAACGGTCTGTTTACTATCATTTATGGGCACACAGTATCCAGTGGTTGTAAAGCTTGCTCTACAGTGACTTTAAAATAAAATAATATTTAAAAAAAAATAAATTTATTTTAGATTCTTAAAGATATACAACGATAAACATCTGCACATGGAAACGATTGTATTAATGACCACACATCTTATAGATTTGACTACTGCACAATTTTATTATAATAAATTCAGAAGCCATATTTCTTGTTATACACTGAAAATGTTACAGAAACATTAAATCTGTGATATAGGAAAATTGCACATACGAGCACTCCACGTACACTTTTTGCGCTTATATATTTAAAAGTATAAGCCTTTAACTTAATTAAATACTTACGGTGTTATGCATAAACCATTATTAAATTTAAAGTTTCCTTAAGGTATGAAGTTTGTATAGCAAAAACACCTTAAACGAATTCATGAACTTCAATAATGGTTTGTGGATAAGAGTGTTAGTCTTTTTCCTTGTCAGTTTAACAGCGTAAAACAGCTATAAGAACTTATAAGTCGGAAGATTTTCCCAATTTCAATTTAATCGGATCGTTTTTAGAAATGTGTTATTATCGATTGAAATGTCTCTAGAGACTATGATTTTCAAGATAACATAATCATATTCCCTGTGATAGCTTCTCAGATACAATTACTGAATATATTTGCTGGTAAAACATATTATATGTATATTAAACTAAAATTTCCGTATGAAATTCGAAATCAAACAAATAATATAGCGGCGTAGATCAAACATTCAAAAATAGCTTTACTGAGTAGCCCAATATAATTAATATCATGAGATTGCAAATCTCAAATTAGAAGGGACATAATCGAGCGTCATATCCATAAGTGGTAATGTAGGTCGAACCAATCTTGTGGGTAACTCTTTATTCAATTATACTTGACATAACTATAATCATAACGCAATTTTTTTTAGGGGTATGTCGTTATGGTTATGGTGCTATGGATAAATCACTTCTAATTTAAGTTGAATAGTAAATGGATGTATGTTGTCTTATGGCCAATCATCATGCTCAAAACTATGTATACTTCCATCTATTATAGATGGTAAAAATACAGTTTACATATTAAAGTCAGATTTATTCTAAGTGTAGTTTACTCAAAACAGGATCAACACAAATGAACTTTTTCTTCAATATATATGTACATAGTAATCACCTACATATATCTAAAATAAATCGATTTAATTATGTAAAATCCCTATTATATAAAATATTAGTCTGTGTCCATACGAGTTAAGTCTTGTTGACAATATTCTTACTTTTTCTCTTTTGAACTTTTATTGGTGTTCACACAATTCATGTCGATAAGTACATATAGTTGTGTACGTTTTTGAAATTTTTTTAAAATAAATTCTTTAAAATTGTTTCACGA
This sequence comes from Linnaemya vulpina, assembly GCA_963675445.1. NCBI lineage: Eukaryota > Metazoa > Arthropoda > Insecta > Diptera > Tachinidae > Linnaemya > Linnaemya vulpina. Next base: position 52,475,368 of record OY776277.1, read on the forward strand.
AACAATGAGAAAGCAAAACGTACTGACAGTACATGCGCATGAGTTTTCTCTACTTTTCCTTTCGTCCCTCTCGCCTATAAACCATCAATCATGTCAATAAAACATTACTCTTATGCTGGATTCGCCCAGGGTTTCAAAACAAAATTAATATTCTAGAACATTTTTAGTTTTTTGAGAGTATGTTCTGAAGCGATTCACCCACTTCGCGCAATTGTTCTGGAACATCAAGGCTACCATATAAAATAGTTTTGTAAACTGCGAGTGTTTTACAATTGGGCAATACCACTATTTACTTACTTTTATTTGTAACAATATTTTGCAGCTATTTATTTTTAATGCCAAATAATACAAAACAAATGCTCCGTATTTTATTTTAAACACAGAGAATATGAAACAAGTGCGTGGTTATACATACAAAATATATAAAACAAGTTCTGTATTTCATTATACATATGTACATATAATATGATGTGGCATCTCAGTTCTACTTTGAATTAAAATTAAACCAATTCGTGTGCCGAAAAATGTTGCTTACTTTCGACCTCTCCCTCTCTCTCTCTTAAAGAGAAACGTCAAGCTGCTACATATAAAAAAATGTTTCAGAACGTAAATTTTGTTTTGAAGCCATGCGTGAATCCAGCTTTATAAACACAGACTTAAATAATGTATTCACATGACTGCCTATGACAGAAAATTCATTAAAAATTGCTTCCAAGATTTTTATTTACCTGCTTTATGTTTTACTTATCTCAATAATAATTATAAGTTTTTACGACAGTTAATTATTTCTGCTTGAAACTAACTGCCTGTTCGCCGATGTCGAAAGTTATCGTTCGTTCGAATAAATAGCATTTAAAACAAAAACAATTTTCAAAACTTGTTTTTGTTTTGAATGTAATTAATTCGAACGAACGATAGCTTTCGACATCGGCGAACAGGCAGTAAAAGACATACAAAATATTGCACCAGTAAATGTGTTCAATGATGAATATTTTATCGATTTAACTCTTCCCTTTATGAGAAGGTAAGATTTCATTCAAAGAAAATCGAGAAACAAACCTTGAACATTGATTGATATTTCCAACAAAATTGTGTCATAAAATTTGTTTTTTTCGGATTAAGGTCTTGCAATTGCATGTCATTGCCCTTTGAACCAAGGGAGCACTAATTCCGAAGGTATATTACATTGAATAACGTTTATCATTAATCTTCGTCAACAAGAAAGTTTAAAACTAATGACTCAAAACTGCAGAAGCACTAGTTCATTTAGAGTTTTGGATTACAGGAACCTTAACTGTCCCTCTTAAGGTGCTCAGGCATGAACTTTCGAAACACCGATAAGCGCTTAAGAAAGTTTTATATGAGGAAGTATTATAAGGGTACCTAGATTCAGTAGGAGAAGACAATAGAAACTGAAAGCCTACATTGATTTCGCTTCGAGGGTTGGTCAGCTTTTTGAGGTTGCTTTTGCTAATAACTTATAAAACTTATGTGTTCCTGCCCAATCTCTGAATTAACAGATATAAAAGAAATGCATAGTAGTACATTAGCAGGCGGAAGATTACCTGGGTTGTGGCAAAGAGGAACATAAAGTATAGCATCAGTATAAGCGGATCCGGCAGTCAAGCGACGATGTTGCCATAGCATGGCTGTATTTAGCTTATGTGCTTGAAACTTCTACTTCATAGCGAAGCTCTATTTTATGCACATTCACTGGAGTGATTTCGTGTGGCAGACTTCGTTGCTTCCTCCTTGATTGGATGATTCTATGGCCGCATAGTGGTTGAGTTGTTCTACGGGAGTATCCCTAACGGTTCTGGTTTGTACCAAGTAGAACGTAGGCTTGATTATGCTGCGGCCCAGGCGCTACTGATTAGCAACATCATGTGATGTTGCTAATCAGTAGCTCCTTGCGAAGGAGTGGCTGTAATGTTCGTGCAGGTAACGACAGGTGGAACATGTGTTGATTGTTTGCTGGGAGCTGACGAAATGCCGAGTCCTCGGAAGTAGTAAGGGCTTAGAATATGCCCGAACTTCTTAATAAAGTGTTCATGTATAATAGTGATGATATTGGGCTTGAAAAACTGTTATCTGTGCTTCTTTAAAGAGATGTACAAATTCATAAAAATGATGTAACTTCGTAAACATTATTCGCTGGTCTATGTTTAGCAAATATCTCGGAGCTTCATTAAAGCATTCTCTAAATGTTATTTTAGACTCTAAGATTTATAGTAAGCTGAGATATTTTCAACTTTTTCAACGCAACGCAAAAAAATTTTAAGTAGATGCCTGGCGCTATCAAATTAATTTTCGTGCCACTTATGGTATAATTATCAGGTATATGCAAAGCGAATTCATTACAACAAAGCATCTTTTCTGTGAAACACCATGTCAAATATAAGGCGAATTAATTAATTCGCCTTTCTCAAATAAAATAAAATGTTAAGTAAACAAAATTGATTTTATGAAATGAAATAAAACAAAATTTATATTTTAGGAGACACAGACGTGTTGTGGGTGTCCAAGAAGCTCAGAAACTCTACAGGTTCCCAAGAATCCGAAAAGGTATGTGTGTGATAGATATAAACATCTTCCGGAAAATTTTAAGTGGCAGACAGTGCTTGGAGTTGATTCAGGACAAGCATTGTTTGCACTCATAATTTTTCCTGCAGAAGTACATACCTTTTTCAATAGTAAATTATCATATTATTAGTTTACATTTGATTATGGACCAATAGGGGTTTGCATCAGTAAAATACTGTCCGACGATGGAAGTCAAATGAATATAGTTTGGGAAGAGAGCAGAAGTGGAATATGTTTCATGGCTTCAGGTAATATTATTGTTCTGTTTAAAACTCTTCACCTTTATTAAAACAACTTATTTCTTATTTTCTTTACTTTGTCAGCAAGCAAGGCAGTTCGTAAAAGTGCACCAACTACCGGCGGTGGTACGAAACCACATCGTTTTCGTCCTGGTACAGTAGTTTTGAATGAAATTCGTCGCTATCAAAATAGTACTGATTTGTTGATTTGCAAATTGCTCGTAAATTGTTGAAGACCTTAAAGCTGATTTGCGTTTCCAGAGTTCTTCTGAGATGGCTCTTCAGGAAGTTAGTGAAGCTTATTTGGTTGGTCTCTTCCTAACTACCAATTTCTGCACCATCTATATACTCTTGGCCAGACGAATTTGTGGCGTACGAGCTTGAATATTGGCTGATGATAATAATTACCCCTACTACCATCGTACAAGATGTTATAACCATTTTTAAAAACAATCGGACTACAAAACTTTTTATAAAAAAGATTATATTTGTTTATTCTTACAAAATATTAAATAAATAAAAATATTGTTGAAGTGATTGCTCAAATCTTTGTATATGTATATTGTATGTAACTTATTTTGCAATGATATCACATCGCCAATCGTCCGTATGTATAAAATTTTGGGAATGGTATTTAATTTCAGATTCCGATAAAAGAACCATTTAAAATAAATAATACTCATATAAGTTTATTTTGAAATCAATGAATAAATATTTAAATGAATAAAAATTTGAACTTTATATTTAAAAATTTTAAACAACCAAAACATAGTAAACATAAAACAAATATGCGGCGAATTTAAGAAATTTTGACAATCAGTTCACTATCACCTGTGCTGATGCATATACCGTTTATTGTACCATGTGCTGATGTATATACCTGTTTATTGTACCATGGTGCAACTAAAGTCAAATTTCAAAACAACATTTTTTATTAAAAAATAAATTTGTATAAATAAGAACACGAAAAACCAAGTCTTCTATTAGGATATTGTTATCCGAGTTTGCTTTGACGGAGTAAATTGATTATCTTCTAAAATTTCTTGCAAATCATTCATGGTAAACAAGCGCTCAAGTACAATTATGCAATTAAGGAGCATGGAAGTTTTTAATCACACCCCATTTGTTTCCCTGTGCGCTGACAGTGCGATTATAGTAACTTCCGAGAACTTTATTTTTTGTTGTGGTATCTTAGATAATTAAATTGTCGTTAATTTTCTCTTGTTCCTTGGTTTGTCTACCGCTTTTAATTTTTTCTGAAGATTTAAAAATTTGGCCTGATGACTTTGGATTTGAAAGCAAAAAAAATTTATTTGGTTGTTTCATATCTGCAATTATGTTTTTCCAATATATAATTATATATTTACTATTTTTCGTGTACGTTATTTTTAATAATATTCAAAATTTTAAGCTTACTACATTTTTGGTAATATTTCTTGATATTAAAGATACATATTAATTAAACTTTCCAGTTTTAGAAATACTCCGGCTATCATAGGCATGCTTGTGAGGCTCACAAGCGCTTGTCTGCTTGCATGCACATTGCACAAAATACATAATCGAATAAATAAACACGAAAAAATCTCAAAGCTTGATTTCCAAATTTCAATAACATTTCCAGATTAACATCGTATTAATATTCCACAATTATACTTATACCTACATAATATGCATATGTTACATAGGATACATATATATATATATATATATATATATATATTTTTAACAAAGAGTTGAAGAAATAACAAGAACAACATATGAAACAAGTAATTTTATTTGATATAAAGCTCACGTACATATTGTTTCCGAACTGGTGCTGAGTTAATAACTAATGTTATATTTTAGTAATAAACTACTTTTGAAGTTGGATCTATTGCAGTTCTCGTCACTTTACACAAGTTGTAGTAAACATTAATTATTGTTAAATATATTAACTTGAATTGTTTTGTAACTGGCGATTTGTTTATTTCAAATTTGTTTACTCATATCAACTATAGCATTGGATTGAACTTGTATTATGCACATGAACATAAATTTTACACAATAATACACGAAAATAAATCGTCACTTTCCAATAAGCTTTATTGTGATCAACGATGACTACATTCGTCTAGTTACAAAATTATACTAAATTATTAAATATTTAAAAAAAAATTAATTGAGCCCCTTTTTGGAAACAACGAATTAGATATTAATTTTTCCGCTCATTCGGTAGCAAATTTGTCTAGTTCAAATAGTATGCTCACTAACACAAAAATAAATTACTGCAGCAAACCCAACAAACACTTTAAATAATACGCAAACAGTGAAGAGTATTAATATGTTTCTTATCATGATGACAACTACGTTATTTCTTTTAATGAACTTCTCATTTTATAAGTTAATAAAAAGGTGCATTTACGACCCATATCTAATATATATATATATATATATATATATATATATATATATGTATATATTATACAAATCTGATTGATATGTAATCTACTAAAAGACACATACATATATGGTTGTTTTTATAATGTACGAAATAATACAACGCTATATAACAGATTTACTTCTGAAGATGTAAGCGTGGAAGTGAATTCAAAGAACAATTTTCTCGACCTATGTCCAAAACAGAGCAAACAGTTGTTCGCAAAAATATCATGAGATCTCACATTGAATAGGTTCATCACATTGAATGTGATAAAAATGCTAAAATGCTATTTTGTAGATCTAGAAAAAAGAAAATTTAATAAGATAATTAAATTGATAAAACTTACAACGCTAAAATTCTTTGCTTTTGCTACAGTGAATTCTCTGTAGTTTATTTTTCGTTTGCTAGACAGTAGAGAGGATAACTCTGGGCGATAAGCAGATCCTAGTCTATTGTATTTAATAATAAGGTTGATACCAGATAAATATATAAACTTAGAAGAGCAACATATGATCCACCACTGGAAAATAGTGGCAACGTAATATTAATACTCAATCCATGACTTCTGCTTGTGCAGTATTCTTTGAATGCTTAATTTCTTACGATGAACATAAGCCTGTGGTAATACATCAACTGCAACTAATTTTTGTTTCCTTTAATATAATAGTTTAGTCATCAGCAAGAAGCAAACAAGAAACCTGAGAATAATTCGAGCAGCAATTTTAAAAGCATGCTCGGCCAGCTATCGTTGAAGGATTATCATCATATATTTTTAAGACTTTCCCTTAGCGTGCGAGGACAGTAGACATTGTCAACAGCAGTGATTTCAAAATCAGGCAAATGTTTTCTTTCGAGCACAACAGTAATAAATTCTTTTTATTACTACGTATTAGAATTAAAATTACAAAACATATCTTAAAGAGTAAAAGCACTAGAAATCATTGGCTATCGACTTTAGCATCAAAATGATCGCTTCAGTAAAATCAAACAAACAGTGCCCTCCATTAAGAATTATATCTGATGTGCTACATTTGTTTAGAACTCACTAGAGGTACACACATTCAGTCTTGAAACTTTTTTGTTAAACTCCCAAATTATATATCTGATTGGTTAGCGTTCTCGATTTTTTTAAGCAATCGAAAGAAAACTTCCTAAATATTTTTTTGTCAAAAAGACTCGGAAAAAAGTATTTTTAAAGGTGTTTCCAGACTTTTGAGCGGCTTAAGATCAGTTAATCCATTTGTAAGATATCGTAAACGGAAAAATTCGAAAAAAAATTATTATTATTTTAACTCCGAAATTATTTACATATTTAGTAACCGGAAACTACATCAGTCAGCGCTTATGACGTGGGAATCGTCTGATTTGGAAATCAATATAATAGTATTTTAGCTCTAAGATCAAAGAAGCATACAATAGCACAAAAACGATGTACGTTTTTCTAGATCTTTTCGTAAAAAAGCGGTTTTTATTTTCTATTCAGGATTCCTTTGGTTGCAATAATATATTTTTGAATATCAAAATAAGAAACGCCGCAAAACTTTATTTACTTTTGTAACTACTACTGAACACTTGGCTACGTTTACACCAGAGAACGAAATAGTGTACTTTTTTAGCCTTTGTGTACACAAATTTATATCAACGACATCGAAAAAAAAAGTGTACAAGACTGTATATATTCATTTTTCGCGCAAGCAAGAACAACAGAAACGCGGATATTTTCCAAGAATTTGCTGCATTTTGCAAATGAAATTAAATGTGAAAGAGGTAAGTATACTTTCATAAATAAAACGATCCTTATAAAATTGCCAGGAAAATGAATTTCAAAAGATATTATTATTATTTCTATCACTATAGAGGCTTGCCACTGTGAAATATGGCATCTCCATATGCACGGAGATGTACACAAGTACAGGCCAAAGGTGTACACAACGAAAAGTGTACACAACGAAAGAAAGGCAATGTCTTCAATATATTGAAGGTGTACATTGTACAGCGGCTGTACATTAAATATTCTTGTACACAATTTCGTTCTCTGGTTTACACGTACAAGTTTAAGAACACACTATATCAGGTGCTGTGTGCTATCTTCTTTATACACATATGTAGGTAAAATGACGTCTTCTGGTAACTTCGTGAAACATCTGGTGATTGTTTTTGTGTTGGTTCGCTTATGGTATATATCCCTGCAAGAAAATATTACCCGAAACTAACACACACAACATTTTTTCACTAACCCATATGAAACAAATTTATATGGAATTTTTGGTAACGATATTGCCATTGTTTCGTTTTCGCCGTGAAATTTGAAGGTTGGTTTTTTTAATGTTTATGTGTATTTTATATTAGTCGTATATATACATATTCATTTAGTTATCATTTAAATAAAAGTTTTATAAGAAAATATATATATTATACTTTCGTTACTTACTTATTTATTGTCGCAATAATATCATATGTATACATTTGAATTTACGGTATCTTGGAGATTTTTGGTAAAAAATGGTATATGGAAAGAGATTTTGTTTGTGGTAATGTAGGCGAATATCGTATTTATTGTCCTTTCCTAACATATATGTTAGAGTGGAACATATATAGTTGCGAATGAAATTAGTTTCTTGCAATTACGCAAAATATAATTATAATGAAAAATTAAAAAAAAACTAGATAAAACAAGTTAAAAAATTACTAAAACCGCTGAAGACTGAGATGTGGGCTTCAGTCGTCCAAGCCAGAAACGAATTCCTAAAAAACGTACACCGCTACTCAAAATCAAGGTATATACCAATCCATTATTATAAACATAAGAATATCTATTAACAACTTTTATTTACTCTTTTTTTCTGATATCATTACTATTTTAAAGCAGATGCAAGCTAAAATGGAGGCTATTGAATATAAAATAGACAATATTGTCTACAACCAGCATATCCTGAGCAACGGGCAGTCGACTATAGTTTCCAATCAGGATGCTATAGCAAATAGGATAGAGCAGATGGAGAGAAATGTAAGAGTTTTACTTATATTACTATTGCCATGTCGTTAATGAAATACTTTTTTAGCATTCACTGAGACCTGAATTAATGGCCCAAGCGAATGCGCAATGGAATGTAAGGTGGTGCTAAAAGAAGTGGTGTCCTCCGTATGCCATGCTTCCAAATAAATCATTCCAAATAAAGGCTGAGGATTTCGCCCAAGCAATGGTAATAAAGGTTTACTTAATATGAAGGCTATAAATATATTTGAATATAAAAACTTTTACAGCTTACGTACACCTGCAATCACAGACGACCTACTGCAAATGTACAATTGGAAAGGGAGGTGGGAAAAAAGCCATTTCAGATCTTGCAATTTCAAACAAAATTATATGAGGTAAGTATATATACACACACATATATATATATATATATATATATATATATATGTATGTATATACACATATATATCTATATATATACATATGTATATATATATATATATATATATATATATATATATATGTATATATATATATATATATATATATATATAAATATATATATATATATATATATATATATATATATACATATATATATATATATATATATATATATATATACATATATATATATATACATATATATATACATATATACATATATACATATATATATATATACATATATAAATACATACATATATATATATATATATATATATATATATTTATATATGTATATATATGCATATATTTATATACTCAAATTTATACTAATGTCTATAAATTAATATATTTTCTTTACATTCCAGATGCTTTCCAAAGTCTATCTGCGACCGACTTCGAAAAAAGCGTTTAAGAAAGATATAGACCACAGCTACAATAGGTCAAAACAAAAAGAAAATATTGAAAAATATGTAAAAATTTTTTAATAAAACTTAATGTAAATAGTATATTTTAACTGTCATCTTTAATGGATTTGTTCATTAGGGTTGACTAGTTAGTATTAACCAATATATTGGTTATCATTAACTAGGTAGTATTAACCAATAATTTGGCTATCATTACCTAGGTAGTATTAAGCAATATTTTGGTTATCATTAACTAGTTAATATTACCCAATATATTGGTTAAATTTAACCAAAACTATGAATGCTTATATGAACTAGAGTGAGCAGTACAGATATATGTTTCATCTTACGGAAGAAGTAATGAGATAGAAGATTTTCGGGCAATTTTATCATGTTGGTTTTAGAAATTCCGTGAAACACTACCCGATATATCGGGTAACACTATCGGGTAATTAACCAGTGAATTACCCGGTCGTCTTCTTGTAGGGATATATATATGCAGGCATGTATATTGTGCTATGTACGTTGCGTAGTTCTTTTTTATAACTAGAGGCCCAACTATAATGGCTATTGTCTAAATTCGACGAAAAGATTGTCAAATGCGTGTGGAAAGAAAAAACATTTGTGTGGCTGTATTATACTTACACTGAGTTGTAAGAACTAATTTAATATATACATAAACTATGAATGCATACATATATAAATGTATTGAACTTATACATTCATTTTAAAAGTTAATATCTTTACTGCTTTATATAACAACTATGAGAAAACATTGCATTAAGTGATATTAAATCTTACAGGATTCGGAGTTTTGAAATTGCCCTCAAAAAAGTCTTTATAAAAAATCATTAAAGCTTCGAGTCGATAAACTGGCAGTCTGGCAACCAATTTTTACTATTTGTATAGTTTATGAAAACAAACAAAAGAAAATTTTTAACAATTCTAAACCGTTTAATAAAAGTTAAAAATATTAATATTGCCGCATCAATTATATGTGCAGAAATGGCAATTAGTCAATTGCTAGATTCATCCTCCTCTTCTGATGGGGACAAAATTTTTAATTTATTGACATTTCTCCACAAATTGTGTTTTGTTCTAGTGAAATAACAAATTGCATTATTACAGGGTTGAAAAAATATTTTATGCATGCACCTTTTAACAAGGTGAAATTTTTTGTGCAGAAAAGAAAACACCATATGTTTAGTTTCATTTTCAGGGGAACATCCTAACACAGCATTTTTGTTACTGTCCACAACTGTTAGCATTTCTTGATGTTTCCTGAGTGTTCTTTTTCCGTTAATTTGAATTTTAATTGCGCTGTATTGACCAGGGATGTTATTTTTTATCAATCAGAGTTGAAATGATTGTGCTGATAAGTACATACAGCCAGGTTATCTTTTTGTGTGAATGTTAATTTCAAGCCTCGTAACCATACATATGTAGTGTTGCGGTTAATATTAGCGGAAAGTTACAGGAATGTCCTTTCAGGAGTTGTTTACATTTTTAGCCGTCAATATATATATATATATATATATATATATATATATATATATATATATAACACTTTATTGGCGTCTTTGACAAAATGATGATATATTTACACGAACTAATTACCCGTTTCTTTATGTTGGGCCATTTAGTATAAATAGAATAAAATGAAAATAATCAAACGGTTGATTCGGTCAATAAAATTGTATAAGTGCAGTGTGCTTACAATGATTTATTTAAGAAACAATAAGAACTACGAACAGAAATTATAAGAACTACAAACTTTATTTATTAGCGGAATCATGATGCCATTTGCAATATTATTTCAGAAATAATTTTTATTTTACATTTATCAAAAAATTTTCAACTAAGATCCAAAACGGCACAGTACAGTAATCGGCTCACGTTATTCAATTTACTGATTCGTTCAATTATGTTTATTCATGAACTACACAGCTCTATTATACAATTTTATCAAGGTTTCAACCTTGATAAAATTAGTTCTTTTAGGGATCTGCCATGACCTAAAAATATATCATCTCAAATCGTCAGATTTATTTGCAGGGCTCTGTGTCAACCGTTCATATTTTTCGATACCCTTGTTAACATATTTGGCTCTCAATATATTTTGTTTACCTCATATATTTATTTATGAATTTACTTTTTGTTATCATAAATAGCAAAACCACAAGCACTTTTTCCTTGATGTTCTATTCAGTTGCTTTTGACAAAATATTGATATTTTTACACAAAAATATGCTTGGTTCGCTTTTTTTTCGAATAATGAGATTACTTTGTAGGGGTAGGGGGTCATGGGATTTGCCATTTTTATTATAACAGGAGAACAAAAGTCGATTGTAGGTATTCATCATTTCTACATGAACGGTACAAGTAAAATGAAAACTAAGTTTTGAACACAGTTTATTCAGACAATTTAAAAAAATGAACTAACATTTCAAACCTAAATGCATCTTCAAACCGTTTATTTATTAAATTAATTCCGCTGAATATTTCCACACAACATAGTTATTCTAAAGCCATGTTTATTACTTGTTTAGTTCGGTGATACGAAATTAACAGCTGATGGTTGAACATTTACAAAAACAGTAGAAAGTTTTCCGACTTCATTTCAGCTGTTTTTATAATTATTGTATAAAACTGCTACATTTAATGTGTTATAAGTGCATAAAATTCTTAAATGGTCCAAGAAATAAAACTTTCCGACGGGTTGTATCCGTATTCTCTCCTACTCAATACTTTTCGCTTTTACATGGTGAGATATTGTCTGTTCTACTGACCTTTTTTGACCGTAATACATGTATTACCACATAATGTCCCCTAAATACATCTTAAACTGCAACGGTGTTTTTCGCAAGCCATTATTATATTTAAAAATGCTTTAGTATAGTTAAACCTCGATTAACCCGGCCTCTATTAATCGGTAATATCTATTACCCGGCATGCGTTTCTTTTCATTTTCTTACCTCTATTATCCGTGCTTTAGATTTATACATCTATTAATCGTGCTTTGTATCTATTATCGATGCAGCATTCATATGTTTTTTATACCCTTCACAAAAAAGTGAAGGGTTATATATAGGTTTGTCATTTCGTGTGTAATTTCTTCGATATTAATATGGGACCCCATAAAGTATATACTTGTACAATTCTGTATCCTTATGAATAGCGATGACGATTGAGCGATGTCCGTCTGTCTGTACGTGAAATCGGTTTTCCCAAGCTCCCAGAAGAGCTAGAGATTGAGTTCTTGCGCGGATGGATTGAGGAAAATAAAAAAACGGTTCCAGAGCTGGGAAGCTTACACAAATTTCTCGACGCAAAATTGATACCAAAAACCAATTACTTCTTTGTTTGTATGTAAACTGAACCTATTTCATGCTTTGGGAAGCCTCAATTGTTTATTAAAAACTAAATATATAAAACATGTTTTATTCAGAGATGGGATATTAAAAGTTTTTTCGGCGCCTTCGGTATTTTGAAGGACATGTAATAACTAAAACGTTTACAAATTTTAAGTTATTCTTAAATAAAATCGCTTTATCGTCATGATATTATCGTCATGATATGCAAATCATTGATATTAAAAAATGTAATGTTTTTGGTACATACCATAATATATTGTAGTACATGAAAGTGACCAAAATGGTAAGATATGTTAAATTGTTTTTAAATAAAACTACTTTGCACCTCATTAAAAGTTGCATTGATAATAAAAACAAAAAGAACTAAAATTTCACTTCCAAGGTTGGGAAATTTCAAGTCTATTTGGTACATACAATACAAATTTCAACTTTTTATTAAATAAAAGTTTTTCATGTCTCATTAAGAGTTGCTTTAGTAAAAACACAAAAAAATTAATATTTCGCTTTCAGGGATGGGGAATTTAAATTTTTTATACATAAATTAAACAAAATGGCAACTAACGTAATTTTTTTTATTAAAACTATTTTTGCAAAACCACAAGCACGTATTTCTAATCAATTGTCTTCAACATAATTTAAAAAAAATTAAACAAACAAAGAGCATCGGTTGTTTTATCGATATAATAGTAAGCTGACCGTTTCGAAAGAAACTTAATCGAATTTCCTATACAAGAATGTAAATACATATACGTACATATATGTATGTATGCGGAAAACGACGCCTATCGCATAATTTCCTCTTACTAAACTCGACTCAAAATCTAAAGCATATGCATATGACTAGAGTGACACATTTCATGCACTATAAAATTAAAAGTATGCGCATGTAATACACAGCTTAACAGATTTCTAATTTGAAAAAATACCAAGAACGCCACATGCCTAGATAAGTTAATTGAGACTTCCTAAAAACGAAAAACGCTGTATTTTTCCCCCTAAGCACCGTTTTTTAGACAACGGTACTTTTGTGTTTTTCGGTGTATGGTCCCACTCAAACCTTTGTGGAGCCCAACCGAAGTTAATTGTTAATTGAATGCCTTTTCCGTCGATGTGCTGCAAATTTCTATGAGACAAGAAATGGCTGAGTTATGGCACCTGAAAGTTCAAAATTTGCCTATTTTTTTGGGTTTTTTTTAATTTTTCATTTTTATTTGGTTTTTCGTGTTCAGGAAGTCCCAATTAACTTATCTAGGCATGTGGCGTTCTTGGTATTTTTTTGGCTGTAAACCAGTGATATGCACCAAAATAATTCAAATACGCGGAAATAAATAAAAGTATGCAACAAAAAACAATTAATTTTAACCAGATTTATTAAAACAACAAATTAACGAAACATAAAAAATTAAATTCAGTTCGTTGAAATTGTGTCTACATAATCAAATATAAAATTAAAATATAAAAATAAAATCAGTTCATACAAACTGTACATTTAAACGAGTAGTATTAACATAAGTTTTTGTTTGTATCAATAAATAGTACATTTAACATTTTTTTATCATTTCATCAATATCACCTTCCACATCAAAAATTTTGGTAAAATCATCGTCAATCAAATTAATGTGCTCATTCAAAGATCCGAATCCCTCTATTTTTGTTATGGATTCGCTAAGGAAACTGTAGGGAATGCGATTTCTTTGTGTTTAACAAGGGGCTATATAAATTTTCACCGACTATATAAATTTTCAGCTCGTATAATGAATAACATTTAAATATATAAGTACATATGTGTGTATGTATCTACATAGTATGCACGTTGTATCTTGTGTCAAATGGCGGTTATTTCAGAGATGATATTAAAGTGCTTAGTGTAAGTTTGAGAAAATGGAGGATTTTTTTAATATTGTTATAGCTGTGAAAAACTTGGAAAATATGGAAATATATATGCACTTATTACAAAAATATGCACAGAACTTATTTCTTTTTTAAATATTCAAAATATGCAAACACTAATTGATGCCATATTACATAAAATTTTATGAAACGCAAAGAAAATTTTTCAGAATATGTTTTAAAGTATCGACAATAAATATGCATTTGCATTGAAATTGTCGCCTTGCTTATGGCTATTATAATCTTGCGGAGGAGAACTTGATTAAAATTTAAAAACAAATGTTGGCTGGGTACATGCTTATCATAATAGAAGACATACATATATATATATATATATATATATATATATATATATCTTTGCTGTTCTTCTGAGCGGACTAATATATAAGAGAGTAACCTTACTTATAAGTTATAACAGGCCTCCACATCGCCTCTTTCTTTCTCTATTGGTTTTTATTACTATCTGAGTATGTGTGGAATTGTATGTTTGTTTAAACGATTCGAAGTACTCGCCTCTAAAATAGAGTTCAGCATAACATGAGCAACACGAGCCCCCTTAAAGGCAAATATCTCATTGTATTACCTACACACATCCATATGTAGACAAACCTGCATGGCGTTGCCAGTACTTTGGTATTATCACATAATAATGAAATCGGTATTACTTGTAAGAATTGACTTGGGAAATAGTCTATCTACGCGGACGTTATAAGATATTGATTATTAAACAAAGATATTATTGCACTTTTATATAAACAGTTATTAGGCCAAACACTTTCTATATATGAAAAATTAAACAATTCAATAGCATGAGTCATGATTTTGTATTCTCTTTCTAAGAATAACTTTTTAAAAGCAGCTCTAAATTGAAGACTTTTCACGTATAATTTATGGCTGCACCTCTTATATTACGAATAAATTCGTCTTTAAATTCGCGTAAAAAAAGCAGTTCGTAATGAGGCAGATTTTGGAAAACAATTGACCACAAAACCAAAGACTCTATAATGTAAAGATGTTGCACGACATATATGTATAATTAAAATTCAAATATATTTAATTTAATCGTTGACCTGTTGTATAATAATAATATTCTTGTTTTATCGTTCGGCTATAGGCCAAGTTTTTAAAAATCAATAAACACTAAATATTTTTTGATTACTTAATCTTTATTTAATGTTATTTTTCCCAATATTTCGAATAGCTTCGCTATTCATCTTCAGGGGAACACTGTTGGGTACAAAACAATAAATGATAAACATTAAAATTAATTTTTGATTATTTCTAATAAATTTACAATTACATACATGTAAATTAAAAATTAAATAAAATTAGATTGAATTAACATATTTTCAATATGTCGATCGTCTGTAGTCCTTAGCTGCGAAAACTGATTTGTTTATGTTGTTTCTTGTGTTTGTTTATCACACTTCTGTAAATTTGAGCGCATTTCTCTGTGTCTTGTTTATAGTTAAGTCTTTTCTCTGCAGGAACGTCGATTATGTGTAACATCTCTAAAGTAAATCTCCTGGAATAATGGTTTTCTTGTTGTAATATTTTTACATTATCAAAATTTGGCACATGATTTTCTTTTGCACAGTGGGCCGCAAGTGCAGTTTTTTGCTCCATGGGTTTGTTTTTCATTCTTATGTCTGATCTATGAGATGTTAGTCTGGTCTTCAGTTTATTTTTAGTTGTTCCTACGTATTTCTTATTGCATGTGCCTGAGCCGTCACCGTTGCAGTTGATACTATATACAACGTTGCATTTGTCCTCTTTCTTTAATTTAGTCTTTGTGTTACTATATAGGCTCTGCATAGTATTATTCGTCTTAAATGCAAGTTTTTTAACCTTTCAGAAAAACCTTTTATATATGTTAGTCCTTTATAATACTTTGTATTAGTCTCTTCTTATTGTTGTGTCACTCTTTTTATATATTAAATTGTTTATAATTGTTTTCGGAAATAGGAATGCAGATATGTGATAGCCGAATAATATTTAGATTTGTAGATGCCACACATCCAGGACCCTGTCACGATTCATTTGTGTGGAATACGAGTCCTTACAAAAGTGTAATGGAACAAAATTTTGTACAAAGAGGACTCAGAGTAAACAAAGAGTATATCTATATGTATGTGTAAATGAATTTTGTGTAAATATTTTGTAGGTGACGCAGGATATTCTCTATAGCCATGGTTACTAACGCCTCACAGAACTGCGACATCGGGCACTGTTGCACAAAAGTTCAATGGTTTACATTCCAAATGTAGAAATGTATAAGAACGAACAAACGGAATTTTAAAAGTCAGATGGAGGTGTTTACTAGGCGCCAGAGAACTTCATTATAAGCCAAAGAAAGCAGTGAAAATTGTGAATGTTTGTGTAGCGTTGCACAATATTTGCGTATCATATAAATGCGGGTATAACAAATTCAGCTGAACGGGAAAGGTATCTGGCTTCTGCTCAAAGAAGTCGTGATAATTTCAAAAATTCACTATGAAAAATATTTAATTTTAGTTTTCTTACGTATTTATTCATTTAATTTCATTATTTTAATTTATATTTCATTAATTCCATTTCATTTCGTTTACATATGTACATACATATATAAATAATATATATATATATATATATATATATATATATGTATATATATATATATATATATATATATATATATATATATATATATATGTATATATATATATATGTATATATATATATATATATATATATATATATATTCATATTGTTGTGTTTCTTAAAAATAAAATAAAAACATATTCACATATTACATACATTACTGTTTTTGTATTTCTTAAAAATAAATAAATAAAAAAAATATTCACAATTCAATAAATAAATAAATATATTCACAGTTCAATTCATAGGTACTTCGTTGAGATCATAAAATAAACTTCAGTTCATTCTTAAAACTATAACCAGAGATCTATAAAAACAAATATTTACGGTTAAATTTAAAAACTACCAAGCTATTTGAAATTTTACCTATTGATTTAACTGTTCTTCTTTAATATTTGCAGCTTCATTTCTTTAATCTCTATCATTCTTTTGTTTTTTTCTATTTTACTTTCCATTTCTTTCACGCGGAGTTTTTCCATTACTCCAATATGTTTGGCTTTTTGGTTTTTAGCGCATTATGCTTCTCCAGCGCGCGGCAAACTCTCTTAATCGAGTTTTATATATCTTTTAATTTGAGTTTTTAAGAAATCACTTATATCACTAATTGCGGAGCATACATTCTCTTGAGCCCTCAATTCTTTGGCAATCACCTCAACTGTGCTTAGCTTTTCCTGTGGCTCTGCTCTTTTCCGTTTGAGAGAGAAGTGACAGGTTATATCTAGGTTTTTCATTCCGTGTGCAATTTTTTAGATATCAATATGCGACCCCATAAAGTATATATATTCCGGTTCCTGGTATGAATAGCGATGACGATTGAGCGATGTCCGTCTGTCTGTAGGTGAAATCGGTTTTCCCAAGCCTCAGAAGAGCTAGAGACTTCATTATAAATACCTAAACACAGTGGTCTTGAAATTCAGAAAAATCGGAAGGACGGTAAACCTATTTCTCGAAGTAAAATCAACACCAAAAACCGATTATTTTTGCTTATTTGGAAATTGAACCTATTTCATGCTTAGGGACTTTTCAATTGTCTATTTAAAAAAAAAAAAATTTTTCCAGGAAGGGGAAATTAAAATTTTTTTGTCACATTCAGTATTTTGTGGTACATGTAATAACTAAAACGTTTAAAATTAACTAAATAACTAAAATGTTTAAAAATTTCAAGTGTTTCTTAAATAAACCCGTTTTTGGTAAAATGAAGATTTGAATCGATGAAAATTTTAAAATGTTAAGTTCCCATCCGGGGTTAGGAGACTTAAATTTTTTTTTATACAAAAAACTAATCAAAAATCAACTAACGGCGTTTTTTCCTGGTTAAAATTATTTTTTATTTCGGAAAAACAAAATTGGTATCAAAAATTAAAAAAAAAAAATCATAATTTCGATTCCATGGTTGGATACTGCTATATTTTGTACTACATGAAAGTAGTACAGTGGTTACAAATTTATAGTTTTTCTTAAATAAAACCGCTTTATACATCATAAAGACTTGCATTGGTAAAAAATTAAAAATATTAAATATTCGCTTCCAGGGATCGGAAATTGAATATTTTTTTTGGCACATTCGGTATTTCGTGGTACATATAACAAAAATGTTTAAAAATTTCAAGTTTTTCTTAAATAAACCTGTTTTATACATAATGAAGATATGCATTGATGGAAAAATTTTTCGTTTCCAGGGGTGGGATATTAAAATTTTATATATATCAAAGGGCAACTAACGCAGTGTTTTTATTAATTAAAACTATTTTTTAATTCAGGGAAAAACACAATTTATATCAAGAATTTAAAAATATCTAAATTTCGATTCCAATATTTTGTATAACATGAAAGTTGCTAAAATAGTTAAAAATTTTTAGTTTTGCTTAAATAAAACCGCTTTACACATTATGAAGACTTGTATTGGTAAAAAAAATTTGAAAAATTAAAATTTCGTTTCCAGGCGTGGGAAATTTTGAATATTTTTTTATTTTTAAAAGCAACCAAAATATGCAACTGAAGCTGTTTTTATTGCGCTTATAAATTAGAAAGCACAAAATTGGTACTTAAAAATATGTGTAATGCCCGACGTACGTTGGTGAAGGATATATAAGATTCGGCACAGCCGAATATAGCACTTTTACTTGTTCTCAATTGAATTACACATCAAAAGGGGAACACTTTTCATGGGAAAACTTACACAAGATTGCAATTTTTGGTAATGGGGAAAAATTGCGAGTGAACAAATGTTTATGATAAAGGTTATTGTATATACATATGTATGAAAAAATCATTTATATTGTTAACTAATGTTTAAGACCAATAAACAAAAAAAAGTATGTAGTGCAATTCACACAAACATGAAAAATATTATTTTCTTACATAAAATTAAAAAGACTATTCAAAAACCAGTAGAAGTTGCTACTTATGCATTAGACCAGTAAAAGTTATTTAAGTAATTTCAGTAACCAAAAATTTTTACAGCTTACTGAAATAATTTTTACTATTTACTAAAAATTACTGCAAAAACTGTTATGAGTTTGTTGCCGCGACCCCCTTCTGTTCTCTTATTCATGTTTACACAACGATAGACATTTGAAGACTAAAAACACAGAACCTGTGTTTTCATTGTGCTCATAAGTGCGTATGTATTAGTTTTGTTCTGCTAATGAGGGGCTGAAGTTGGTTGAAAAATTGTGCTAACCAAAAACCACTCCCTTCACTGCCATGTTATGCCAGCATAATTCATCATTTATAATACCTCTTCCATAGTATTGCAAAGGCCGAAGAAAACTGTCCTTTTAATGCTTTGTTTTTTCCAAATGTACAAACATTTTAATTTTCTACACACACTGAAATTTTTTCTATAGAAAATATTGTGGTGTATTTAAAAAAAAAGGATAAGCACTTCTGCCGCTTTGGTCCAGCGTTTGCACGCCGTTTATTTTGAGAATTAATAAAACACTTTCTTGTTTCGCGTTATGATTAATTCTAATTTTATTAAACTTATTTCTGCGCTTATATACTAAACTTATGTCTATTCAGCATAATTCAATCAAAATCAATTCTTGTATTGATTTTGGATAACAGATTGGAATTTGCCAAAAAAATATCTGTATGTGGCAACTAAGTATTTTTACGACTTTGTGTACGTCAATGAACTTCATAGTGTAATAAGAACTTTTTGAAACAAAACTGCAATTAAGCAGTTTTGCGTTCATGGTCATGTTGTATTTAAAAATTGTGCTAAGTTCATTGACGTAGTTATGTTGTAATTTAATATGGACAATATTATTACGAATTGTGTTTTTGAATTGTGTTAAAAGGGTGGTACATAATTATGTTTTTAAAAATAAACATATTTGGGTTTTATTGAAAATAAACATACATATAATTTTTTTTTTAATTTAAATTTTAGACAAAACTTATTAATAGTTTTAACGTTATATTTTAATAAATTTCTGTGTGTTAGTTTTAAATGTAAGTTTATATATATATATATATATATATATATATATATATAATATATATATATATATATATATATATATATATAATATATATATATATATATATATATATATATATATATAATTTTGTTTTTCTTATGTTGTTAGTGGATATATTTTTTTAATAAATTCTTATGTATTAATTTTTCTTTATTATTTTCAGCTTCTATTAACACATTTACATCTTTTATATCTAATATTTTATATGGACCTTTGTAAGGTGATTAATTTTTTCTCCTATTTACTTGTTTAACTAATACTAAATCTCCTATCTTAATGTCTATACTATTCTGCTTATTAACTGATTGTAATTTTCTTTTTGTTTTAACTTTTAAGATTATCTCTCTTGCTCTTTTTAGTGAGTAATCAAGTCTAGCTTTTAATTCATTTGCATAATTATCAAAATTGTAGAGTTTTCTATGTTTTCTGAGTTCATCATTTAGTAGTCGGGGTAATTTTCCGAATACTAATTCAAATGAAGAATAGTCTGTGTCACTATTAGGTGTTGTGTTAAAAGCAAACGTAAACTATGGTATCCATTCGTGCCAATTTGTATCTTCCACAAAATTTATAAAGTATTCGTTCAGAACCTTAAGCTCCAACTATAATATGCGTAGGCTAGCTTTGGCTACTGTCAAACCTCGACGAAAAGACTGTCAAATCCATAAGCGAACATTTGTGTGGCTATATTATACCTACACTCAGTTGTAAAGCAATGCACTTTTACGAAAACTAATTTAAGATATATACATAACATGTAAATACATATATAAATATTTTCAATTTATACATACATAAATATATTATCTCAAGTAGGTTATTACCAATTTAGAAAGTAATTTAAGAAATAAATTGGAAAGTACTACAATGTACAACAATGTATAACAATGTGTGCAAGTGGTTGGCAACGTATCGTAAACTGTAGGGAAATACACAAATACACTATAATATATATACAATAAACAAACGCTAAACATTTAATGTTTCCATTAATTTTTGACATTATTTATTCAATTATGTGTAGAATTGATTTCGGCTTACATTGCAGCTTCTCTTGTGTGCACGTATCACAGTCTATGGTATGTGTGTATCTAAAAACAATTATCAATAACAACGAATAAACAGTTGGTCTTTCAAGAAAATGCGATCAGTTTCGCTCTATGCGTAGGAAATTTAAATTCAACGAAAAGTTAGCAAAGCAAATTATGGTCGCACACATTTGATTTTATGTATTCGCAAATTCGCCTGCGCTAGCGTTCGCATATTATAGTTGGGCCTTTATGGTTTCGTTCTATGGTACCTTAAGTCTCGCGGTGGTATGGGGTTGAGAAATGTTGGTTTATTTTTAATAAATCACAAATCTCTTTCATTAATTCATTTGTAAATTCTGTACCTTTATCAGTTTTTAATATGTTAAATAGTCCATACTTTAGAATTACTTGTTCTACTAAGGTTGTGGCTACTGACTTTGCATCTTTCGTTTCTATAGGGTACGCTATTACATATTTTGTTAATTCGCACTGCATTGTGAGTATATATCTATAATTGTCCGATGATCGCAGAGGACATACTGTGTCTACTACTACTGTGTCGAAACTCTGTGTAGGTGTATCTGTAATAGTAAAAGGTTCTTTTGTATGTTTACATTGTTTATTTTTCTGACATGAATCGCAAGTACTTATGTAATTTTTTACCATTCTGTTCATATTTTTCCAAATGTCCACTATATGGTTGATTATGGAATTCTTTCATCAATCTATACTGTTTTATATTCTCATTTACTCTTTTTGGCATTTTATAAATTATTATTTGAATTTCGTTATTCTGCAGATTATTATATTCTTTTTTCAATTTTCGGCCATTATATATTTAAATATTTCATCATTATCATATAGTACGTACTTTTTAATTTTTAAATTCTTTAATTTTAATAAAAGTTTCTCAATAAATGTTTCGGAAAACATAGGATTTTCACTTTTATTACATATTATTCTTGTAATATTTTTATTCAATGCATTGATTTCTTTATCTTTTATATCTTTTAATTTTCCGTGCTGCAGCTTTTTATCATATATAAATTTTATTCTTTGAAGCTTCTTAATATCATTAATTGACGTGCATTCCCACATACGCAGGTGATCAGTCTCTTTTGGAGATATGCCGTTCTTTTCATTACTTTTTCTCTAATATTTTGTTCTTATTTTGGTTAACCATTCCGCGCGTTATTGCCAATGTTTTCTTTTTCATCAATATATATTGGAATCATGTCTTTTGATATTTGCGAATTTATTTCAATTCTTAATAATGCATCTGCGTTCGTGTTATTTGAACCTTTTTTGTATACAATATCAAAGTCATAGTCCGATAGTTCTAGTCTAATTCTGGTTAATTTCTACGATGGATTTTTATGTGAAAATAGAGCAATTAGTGGTCTATGATCTGTAACAAACGTAAATTTTCTTCCGTATAGGTAAGGTCGGAAAAATTCTATGCCCCAATGTATTCCTAATAATTCTTTTTCGATTACGGATTTATTTCTTTCATGTTTGTTAAGGGATTTACTAGCATAAGATATAGGCAAATCACTTCCAATATTGCCTTGTGAAAGTATTGCACACAACGCAACATTTGATGCGTCTGTAGTTAGTATGAACGGTTTATTAAATTCTGGATATTGTAGTATAGGTGGGTTTTTTAGTCTGTCTCTTAATCTATCGAACACTTTTTGGCAATCTTCTGTCCAGTTGAAAGTTACTTTTTTTTTAGTAAATTATTTAAACAGTTGGCCGTTTTTGCAAAGTCTGGTATAAACCGTCTATAGTAATTGCAAAAAGCAATAAATCTTCTAACGTCATCTGTATTTTTGGGTACAGGATATTTTTCAATTACTTCATATTTTGTTGGATCGGTTTTGATACCGTCTTTTATAATTAAATGTCCTAAGTATAAGACTTCTGGTTTCAGGGAACAACACTTTTCATAATTGAGTTTCAAATTGTAATGTTTAAGTCTTTCGAATACCTTAATGAGATTCTCATTGTGGTGTTTTAGACTTCAACCGAAAACAATTATGTCGTCGACATATAAAAATGCTTCTGTTTCTAACCCTGATAATGCTATAGTTAACATTCTCTGGAAGCTGTTTGATGATATTTTTAATCCGAAGCGTAACCTATTAAATTGGTAATGTCTACTGTTGGTCGTGACGCAGGGTCTAGTTCGATTGATGGAAGGAACTTGTCATGTCTAGGGTTGAAAAGTATTTAGCCCTACCTAATTTGTCTAATATATCATCTAGTCTTGTTTAGGGAAATTTGTCATTTACTATTTTATTATTTATACGTCTGTAGTCTACAACCAAACGCCATTTTTTTACATCGTCTTATCCTTTTTTTGGTACCAAAAGTAATGGTGAGTTATATGAGCTAGTAGATGGTTCAATAATGTCTTCATTCAGTAGTCCTTGTACTTGTTTATCTATTTCATTTAGTTGTGTTTGTGGTAGACGATATTATCTGTAAGTTCAATGTTCTGTTTGTAGAAATTATTGGTTGTTAATTTTTCATCTTCAAGGTGAAATATTTCTTGATATTGCTTTAAGATTTTGTATAGTATATGTTTATTTTCTTGATCGAAGTCTTGAAAGTTCACAGCTTTGAGGAGTTTTTGGAATCTTTCTTCCGAAAAGTTCTGATCTGTGGCTTTAAAAATGTGAAAATGTCTAAGTGGTATTGTAGAAATATTTACGCTTGAAATTTTTGCAGGTAATTATGTAGTGTTTAAAATTTTTACGTGTCTATTGCCTTCTTTTGGTACAATTATATTTGCTACGAAAATGCCCTTTTCTATCTCTTTATTACATACTATGCTATCCTCATTAATGTTAATTTTTATTCTTACTATTTTTTCAGATCTTGGGGGTATAATAATGGTTTTTAAATGTTCAGTATTAATTTCAAGTGGAATCGTTATTTTTTCTTCATTGATAAACGCATTTATTTTGTGTGTATCATAATCTATTTTACAACCGTATTTGTAGAAGAAATCTATTCCTAAAATTCCATCGGTTCTAATTGGAAAGTCACTATTAACTATATAAAATTTATGTTTTATTTCCTGTTCATTTACTTTGAGATATAAGTGTGTTGATCCGAGTGTATATATCGAATCTTGTGTTATACCATTCAGTTTACAAATGTCTTCATTAAATATGTTATAGCCATGCAGAACATCTTCTTTACATAGAGATATGTCTGATCTATTAAGAAAGTTAAATTGTAGTTTATATTTTTAACTGATAAGTAAATAAAGTTTGATGTGTTGGTTTTAATGGTAAATATTCTTAGTTTTCCCTTCTTGGAGTGTCGTTCCGAAACTCCAGGGTATGGTCGTTTCCCTGTTGTATTGTGTTAACGTTAGTTTGTCTGTATCTTTGGTTGTTAATATATCTAGGATTGTTGTTGTGGAGATTTAGGTCTCTATATCTGGAATTGTTATGGGCGTTTTGATAATTTCTTCTATTGCTATTTCGGTTATCAAAGTTGGCATTGTTATAAGTGTTTCTTTGGTTTCTGTTAAAATTGTTGTGCTGTTGAGTGGTATTATTCATTCTGATTCTGTTTGGGATATTTCTGAAGTTTGTATTATTTCTATTAGTGTTCCTAAATCGTGAATTATTTACATTAGTACTATTATGATAGCCTCTTGTATTATTATTTATTCACAAAGTTTTAAATGTATCTGATAGTTCTAATGACCTTTCTTGTGCACTTGCCATATCATAAGCTTGTGATAAGGTTTTGGGCTCTGCTGCTATTACAGCGGTTATTATATCCCTGTATAAGCCTTCTTGAAAAATTTCTAATGCCAATTTCTCATTCAAAGCCTTAATCGTAGAGCGATCTACCTCATTTGAACTTTCTCCTAGTTCAGATATTTGTATTAATGTCAATTCTGCAACTAGTGTGCTAATTTTTTCTTTGTAATTTAGTACGTTGCTCTTTTGTCTGGTATTTTTTAATGCGAAATGTATGCTGCTAGCTGTTGTAGTTGTTTTATAATTTTTGGTTAGGTATGTTTTTAGTTGTTCAAAAGTTTCAGGTATATTCTCTATCATTACAATGTCTCTGACTTTATCCGTCAATTTTATTGCTACTATATATTTAATTAGATTTTTCTTCCCTTCTTCATTAAGTTCAGAGTGGACAATTTCAATCATTGAAAAAAATATATTAAGGTGTTTTGGTTTTCCGTCAAAGACTGGAATTATATCAGAAGCCTTTTTACTATCGAAATTCGACATGATTATAGGATTTTGAATTTCTGATGCAAGTTCTAATTTTTCTACTTTATGTTCCATTAACAGCTGGATTGCTGTTGATTTCAAGTTTTTAAATTCCTCAATTTTCTTATCTCTTAAAGTTTTATTCAAATATCCTGCTAATTTTCCAAATTTCTTACAAAGTTGGTTAATTAAATTGTATTTTTCTTTTATAGTATCTCCTGTGTATTTTTCATTCTTTGAATTCTTAGCATTTGTTATTAATTGTTGAATTTCTTTAAAAATTCCATGTAATTCTCTTATTTATACAGTATATATATTTTTTTTATAAGTTTTAAGAAAAATCTTATTATCTATTAAACATTTTGGACATTAGTCCGTACAATTTGTTTTTTTTTACATATTGTTTTGCGAAATGCCATACTGTTATTAAAATAAAAACTATTAAAAAAATTATAATGATATTATAATGGCTTATTGCGATTTTGTTGTTATTTACGGCGTATGCATTGGCCTGTCCTTCGACATTTGCGTCAGCTATACCCATTTTAATTTCTTCCAATATTGTTTGTTTCTGGTCTTCTTCTGTTATTTCGAAAGTATGTAGGTTCACTAAGCAGTTTTCCAGCCTTTTTCTTTAAAATTTTTGAGTGCAGCTATTAAATTTTTCTTTTGCGCGCCTTCACTTATGTTGATTACTCGCTGCAGGTCTTTGCAGGCTTGTTTGAAATCTTTGTTTCCTCCCTTCTTTCTTTTTCTTTTTTTGGGGCTGCTGATAGTCTAAATTTGTGTAATTGATTTTTATAGTTTTGTTGCCTTTCCTTGTATTGTTCCAATGTTATAGGTCTTAGACCTGCCGTTAATGGTTTTGGAACATAATCTTGTGGTGATGGTGAGTTGTTAATGTTTCTGGGCACATATTCTTCTGACACAAGCAACTCTTCCCATTTTTTTAAAATATTGTCAATCTCTTCTTGAGTTGACATTCGAAGGATATTAGAAGAAAAAATCTAAGCGGAGCTTAAAAGTTTGGCAGGATCGCCATGTGGTGTATTTAAAAAAAAGGGATAAGTATTTCTAAGCACTTCTGCCGCTTTGGTCCTGCGTTTGCACGCCGTTTATTTTGAGAATTAATAAAACACTTTCGTGTTTCACGTTATGATTAATTCTAATTTTATTAAACTTATTTCTGCGCTTATATACTAAACTTATGTCTATTCAGCATAATTCAATCAAAATCAATTCCTGTATTGATTTTGGATAACAGATTGGAATTTGCCAAAAAAAAATATCTGTATGTGGCAACTAAGTATTTTTACGACTTTGTGTACGTCAATGAACTTCATAGTGTAATAAGAACTTTTTGAAACTACACTCCAATTAAGCAGTTTTGCGTTCCTGGTCATGTTGTATTTAAAAATTGTGCTAAGTTCATTGACGTAGTTATGTTGTAATTTAATATGGACAATATTATTACGAATTGTGTTTTTGAATTGTGTTAAAAGGATGGTACATAATTATATGTACACTACAATATTATAAAATTTTTTAAAAATTTTTCTAAAAAAAAAATCTATTTATATTTTTAAATAAAAATTATATTATAATGAAAAATTGTTTATAGTAAAAATTTCATTCATAATGAAAATATTTGTAGAAAAAATTTCACAACAAAAATGTTTGTATAGAAAAAAATTCTTTGATAATAAAAAATTTCATAAGCTACATTTCTTCATAAAAAATTTTAATAGAAATCTTTCAATAGATAGAGTTTTATAATAAAAATATTTTTGTAAAAAATAAGTGTATACAGAAAGAAAACTTTTCATTACAACTCATTTTCTTTAAAATATTCTGTATCGATAATTTTTATGTCACAAAGTTTGTGTATCAAAAAACTTCCGTAGAAAAGTTTTTATAAAAAATTTGTTGTACATAGAATAGAAATGCTAAATCTTCTTATAATAACTTTACTGTGTGAGCACTTTTCATGGGAGATCTATAAGTACATATCATCCAGTGCTCAGAAGGCTAAAATTTTAAATCATTAAATAAGGAGACTACTTTTTTGTAATATGTTATGTTTCCAATAGAGTAATTTGAATTTAAATACTATGGGTATTTAATTTGACGAAGTTGAAAGTAGTCCTCAAAAGTTGCACATGTATGTAGGTATAAACACTTCGGTGAGAGTCGATATATATTTGTTTCTACACAAACAAAATTCATACTCTTTACCCTACATTAATACAAACAATTGGTAAGCTACTTTTCTTATTCACATACACGTTCTATGAAAAATAAATAAATGATATATACACAGAAGCACAAACATACATATGTATGTGCATCTGTATACCAGTGTGGCCATTTTGGCATTTTTGCGGCTAGATTTAGCATTTTATTTTAATTTAGCTGTAAATTTGCCATTTTGCAGTTAGAATTTTTTTTTTGGCATTTTTCAATTATATATTTAGCATTCTTTATTTTATTCAATATATTTATTTATTCTAAATAGTAATCCTAATTTCAAAATATACCACAATATTTTGTAACCACGGCAACAAAATGAATCGAAATTAAAATCTGGCTTCGCATTGTTTATGTGTCATAAAAAATGTTAACTTGGTACAACTGCCAAAGAGTACGGTATAACGGAGCTTATTTGTATACCCTTTACAAAAATGTGAATGGGTATATTTAGGTTTGTCATTCCGTGTGTAATTTCTTCGATATGCGACCCCATAGAGTATATATATTCTAGATCCTTATGAATAGCGATGACGATTGAGCGATATCCGTCTGTCTGTACGTGAAATCGGGTTTCCCAAGCCCCCAGAAGAGCTAGAGACTTCGTTCTTGGACTGATCGATTGGAAATCAGCTGGAAAGCTTACACCTATTTCTCGACGCAAAATTAACACCAAAAACCGATTATTTTTTTTGCTTATTTGAAATTTAATCTATTTCATGCTTTGGGACTCCTCAATTGTCCATTTAAAACTTAAAAAAAAAATTAAAATTTTTTTTGGCACATTCGGTATTTTGTGGTACATATAATAACTAAACTGTTTAAAAATTTTAAAAGTTAAAGTTCCCATCCAGGGTTAGGAAATTTAAATTTTTTTATACAATAAGCTAACCAAAAATCAACTGACGTCGTTTTTTCCTGGTAAAAATTATTTTTTATTTCGGAAAAAAAAAATTGGTATCAAAAATTAAAAAAAAAAAAAACAAAATACATGAAAGTAACGAAAGTGGTTACAAATTTGTATTTTTTTCTTAAATAAAATCGCTTTATACATCATGAAGACTTCCATTGGTAAAAAAAAAAATTAAAATTTCGCTTCCAGGGATCGGAAATTGATTTTTTTTACATTCGGTATTTTGTGGTACATATAATAACTAAAATGTTTAAAAATTTTAAGTTTCTCTTAAATAAAGCCGTTTTATACATCAGGAAGATTTTTATATATCAGGAAGATTTGCATAGATGGAAAAAAAATTTTAAAGTTAGCCCTTAACTACAGACTTCAAATTATATGAACGTTAATACAGACCACCGGTAATTTTTACCGGTTATATAAAATATAGAAAATTTTTGTAGAGCAATTGAAAAATTTAAAAAAACCCAAAAGTTCAAGTCGCTCGTCATTTAAATGTAAATTTTTTGAATTTACGCCGAATGACTATATATTGTCGTTCCACAAATAAAAACTTTATTTTTCATCCGATTTTTTTTTTTTCAAATTACGCTTAAAATGTTGGTAACTAAATAAAATGTTTGGTAAAAAAATAAAACATTCCAGATTTTTACTATAACGTAGAAAAAAACGAAATAAAACCGAAAAATTTGAAAAAAAAAACTTAAGAAATAGGCAAATTTTGAACTTTGAGGTGCC
Source organism: Linnaemya vulpina (assembly GCA_963675445.1). NCBI lineage: Eukaryota > Metazoa > Arthropoda > Insecta > Diptera > Tachinidae > Linnaemya > Linnaemya vulpina. Next base: position 52,505,014 of record OY776277.1, read on the forward strand.
ATAACTCAGCCTTTTCTTGTCTCATAAAAATTTGCACATCGACGGAAAAGGCATTCAATTAACTTTTTGACGATATGCAATTTATCACGATCGGACTTTTCAGTTGGGCTAAACAAAGGTTTGAGTGGGACCATACACCGAAAAACAGAAAAGTACCGTTATCTAAATAACGGTACTTAAGAAAAAAAATTATAGCGTTTTTCAGGTTCAGGTCCAAATTAACTTATCTGGGCATGTGGCGTTCTTGGTTTTTTTCAAATTAAAAATTTGTAAAGCTGTGTAATTTGAAAGATATGTTAACAGAAAACCGCTATTTCAAAACAACCGTTAAGGCGTATATGAAACTTTTCATCTGTTAAAAAGCGCTTAATATAGTACCAAGGACCTTCTGTTTCAGCATTGTTTTATTGAATCTTCTTCTCGTCCGCAGCATTTTGAACATGCATTTTGTTTCTGTTAAAGCCGCATCATTTTGTCAACCACGATGTCTCGATTCCGCAATCAGCCACGAATTTTTCTGAACTGCAATAGTGCAGATGACTTATGTATCTGAATGACAAAGGTATAGCACTGGTTGCTGAACATTATTGACAGCGAGCAGAATACAGCATCCTCCTCCGTGGGTACCTGTAGCAAAAATATTCAGCGGCGAAGTAAAAAAATAAAATAGCTGCAACGAAATTCTTTATCCTCTGATCTGTTATCTTAATGTTATCTCCTTCTTTCCCAGTTGCAGCTCAATGCATACGTAGCGGTCCTACAAAGTGCTGGTCTTACTAAGTAAACTTAGTTTTGAGTATTTGGAATATATTTGATACAAATCAGTAATAAATATGTTTATATATTAGGGATATCGAACAGTTATTATTCGACCCGGTTTTCTCGGGTTTTTGGTTTTACTGAAAACGGGTTTTTTTAAAGTGCATATTTCGAATATCGAATAATCCGGTTTTTTAGCACGATTAACCGGTTGTTTAATATGTATGCTTTTTTCCAATTTTTTAATCGCAGTTATGCTATTTCTTCAAAATTTTTCTAAGTCTATGTTACCGTTTAGTACTTACACATATAGCAACTCTGCACCCTTTGTGAAAAATATCAAAATAAAACAAAGAGTAAAAAAGAATTAAGAACCACAATTATGAAAAGCTTTCTTCGAAAATAGTTATAGACGCGTAGAGAAAACATTATAGAAGATTTTTTTTATTTAGACAAGTGTCATAAGAGATCTGAGAGACTAGAACAATTCCTTAATGTTTTATTTTCTATAAGTCCAACAAGCACACTTTGTGAACGGTCATTTTCAATGTCCAGTTTCATTAAAACAAAAGAGAAAAATAGATACACTTCAAAACATTTGAATTGCGTCTTGTTTTTAAAAGATTATTTCAACAGATGTAATCAATAACTAAGACTTTTTAAATTACTTGATTTTGAATATAATTCGTTACCTTAATAATACTTAATAATACTTATGAATATACATAAGTACATAGATATACATATGTACATACATATATTCCTTCATAAAAATATATATGTATGTACATTTATTATAGTCATGAGAAATCTGTTAGTTTGATATATTTTTTACAAAATCAAATTAATTCTTATATACTCTTTACAATTATAAAAAGTACGAGACAAAATAAAACTTTCAATGAAATATTTAAAGTTTTAACAATGTTTTACAAAACGCCAAATTTAGTTCCAAAATAATCAAGTTTTTGAGAAGTAACAGCCTTGGTAAATATGTCTGCAATCATCAGATTTTTTGTAAAGAAATATCCGATTTTTTGTACACAAATATTTCAAAATTATTTCCTTTGCCTCTATTCTATTTTCTGACGAATAAATTTATTAAGAGCGACCTGTAAGACACCCTTGTTGTCGCAGTATAACAACATACTTTTACAGGTTATGGCCTACATGTCAAGCAGTGAAAATAAAAACTAGAATTGTTTTTCAAATAAATAAAAAGCTTGTGGCAAATATGTATATGACAAACCTTCCTATTGGATTTTAGTTGGAGCGTCTAAAGGGACGCGAGAATTTCGGAGGCAAGCAAAATCTTGTCTGGTCATCAAAGGATGCTGGAAATTTGTGGAATATGGTTCGGTTTATGCAAATGATGTAGTCTTGAATGAACGCGCCTTGGCAGAGATCACTTTGATGGCAGATCCCTGTATTTATGGACACATTGCTACAGCTAAAACAGCAAAAGAAGCGTGGGATGCGTTGATGAGTGTTTTTGAGGACACAGGTCTTACACGGAAAGTAGAGTTGTTGAAACAATTGGTGAATATGAAGCTGCGGAATTATGCTTCTATTCAAGAATACGTCAATGAGCTGGTGATAACTGCTATGAAAGTGAAAAATGCAGGGCTGAACATAGACGATGAACTTACTGCTTCACTTATGTTAGCTGGATTGACAGATGAATTTAAGCCGCTGGTAATGGCTGTGGAGAACTCAAAGGAAAAGTTAACAGTTACAGTTTCTTTCTGATGACCCTAACAGTGTAAAGGATGCCATGTCATCAGATAATTCAGACGAATGGAAAGCGGCCATGCAGGAGGAAATTGATTCACTGACAGCAAATAACACGTGGGTGTTAACAAATGTGCCACTGGGTCAAAAGGCTGTTAAAACGAGGTGGGTTTTTAAAACTAAAAAGGATAAACATGGTAATACTTTAAGATGCAAAGCTAGATTAGTATCCAAAGGTTTCTCACAACGTGAAGGGATTGATTATAATGAGACGTTTTCACCTGTCGTCCGATATGATTCAATTCGATGCTTGCTGGCATTGGCTATTAAATATGACATGTATGTACATTAAATGGACGCCGTAAGTGCATATTTAAATGGTTCACTTAAGGAAACTGTCTATGTGTATGCAACAACCAGAAATGTTTAGTGATGGTTCCGATAAGGTATGCTTGCTGAAAAAATCCATTTATGGTCTCAAGCAGTCGGGGCGCGTATGGAATGAAACAATCAATACAGAGTTGCTAAAGATGGGACTCATAAGAGGCGCAGTGGAAGCGTGCTGGGCCCATAAGCTGTTAGTTTGATATATTTTATTAGAACAAAAACTTTAATAATTTTTAATACAGTAAAACCAATGACAAAAAGAGTTGGCATGCTATACTTAATTAAAAACAAGTATAACTAAGTACAGTATATATAGTGACTTATTAAATTTTTCGTTCATTTCCAACACAATCAACATTGGAATCAATCTCTGTGTAAATTTTTTAAATATTTTAGTATATTAATAAACAATCTGATTTATTAAATAGTGTTAAGCCTTTTTTGTTTTGTTATTTTTGTGGAATACTCTGTTTTTGTTTAAATAAACTATATTTTACTTTGTATTGGAATTTGTTTTTATATTTATGTTTATTTTATTGAAAAAACCGGTTTACGATTTAAATTAACAGTATTCTAGCTCTAAGATTAAAAAATCATAGAAAAAACCACGTTACGTTAGTTTTGTCAAAGACTATAATATAAAGATGTTGGACTTCCATACATTAATTTGACGGTAGTAAAATGTTAATGCGATTTGTGATAGCGACCATTAAAGAGAGTAAAAAGTTTTTACAATGAGCGCGGGAAACTTCCCTACAAGAACAGTGTCGGTCATATGACCGGTCATATGCCTGTCACTCCTGAAAACATTTCCATCAGCACGTAGAACAAAGTTTCTATCACTTTATTAAGGTCAATGTGAGAAAAATGATAGAAATCTCTAACTTGTGAATAATATTGCCTGTTTAATATATATTCGATCTGCTTACTCTAATGTTGCTGTTCTATATAAATTTTTCACTAATGACTGGTATGGTTTCAGTGGTGACCGGTCACCCTTGATGGGTATGGTGTCACTGCTGACAGTCATGCCTGATGGGTATGGTGTCACCAATGATGGGATTGCTAACAATTCTAACCTAACGAAATTCGATGAAATAAAACATGTTTAATTTTAATTTCATTGTTTTATTGACATTAAACACAATTAAATACAATACAACACAAAACTATATACAAACAAAAGATTTTAATACAAATGGGAAGCAAAGATCAGGACTTTTTAATACTCACAATTATCACTGAGTTGATCAAAATATCCTTCTTATTTAGTGGGTTCTGCTCCTCGCGCAACGGTTCCTGCTTAAGATACATGTTTTTTATTACATTTTTTATTGTTTTATTATTAATATTACATATACTTACAGGTGTTTACGTAGTATGTATATTGCTGCCAAAATTATTTAAATTGTAAAACTATTAAATTTTTTTCCATGTATATTGCACTACAACTGAAAAATTATATAAAAATGTCAAACATAAAACGATGACACTTACATTTGTCACCGTTGATGTAGAACACCATCAGTAGCGATAACCAAATGTTTTGTTTAAAAAAAATGTTATAAATGTGTAGGTAAATATATTGTGTGTGTATTAGTTTCGATCATTCAGTTCTTGTAGGGTTGTTTAGAGAAATGTCAAAGGACAGAATATTTAAATATTTTACAGCTAAATCGGCCTTAAAATAATGCTAAAAAATTCATAAACTGCCAAAAAATAATGCTAAACTTTTAATTGTATTATTTTTTGTTACTTTAGTCAATATATCCTTACAAATGGTTTATTTTTCATAAGTTTTCCCTATAAACACTTATTGCACACCATTTTAATGAAACAAACTGATTAGGAAGTAACAAAATATTTATTAAAGTATAAGTATGTATATATTTATAAAAATTCATAAAAAAAATTTTAATAAAAAGTATCATTAAGTTCAATATCACATTAAATTATTACAAAATTAACAAAAAAAATTAAAATAACTTCAACCATAAATGGCTATTAATTTGTATATCAATACAATTAATATAAAATATTTTAAAATAAATTTAAATTATAAATTAAAAACTTCATCGAACGAATATTCTTCAGCTTCTGAAGATTTGTTTGATATATCACTATTATACATACTTTTATCACATTTTTTAATAAGATCATTTGTTATTTTAAAATATGCACAACATGTATTCATCCTTTTCAAACCACACCTAATATAAAGTAGCGAATTCATAGTGTTTAACTTCAATCTGATTTACTAAATAGTGTTAAGCCCTTTTTGTTTTGTTATATTTGTGGAATACTTTGTTTTTGTTTAAATAAACTTTATTTTAATTTGTATTGGAATTTGTTTATATATATATATATATATATATATATATATATATATGTATATATATATATATATATATATATATATATATATATATGTTTATTTTGTTGAAAAAACCGGTTAACCGGTTTTTTCTTACAATTTATACCGAAAACCGGGTTTTCCCAAAATGCTTCTTTTCGAATTATTCGAAAACTGGTTTTTGAAAGAAGTCGAATAATCGATCTCCCTATTATATATCTTCCTTTTGAGAAAACTTTCTCGTGTGAACCTGGACTTGGTATTTGCTTTGTAATATGAGTAATATAGAAGTGCTACTTGGTTAAGCTAAGAATCAACTGAATAAGATTTCACATAGTGCAGGTCTGTTATGTTGCTCCCTAAAGTCCCATTTAGTCGAAGGCTGAAATCTTAAATGAAGCGCAAATGTATCAGTTGATCCAATCTGTTATAAATCAAGTTGTGAAAATGTTTACTTGAACGCTGAAAAACGCAGCGCAGCGCAGACAACCTACAGATGTGATGGCATACACAATTTATTCTATAAAAACATATAAGCTCTGTTCATTTACTGAAAGTTGTTAACAATTGTTTATAAAAAAGTGTTCATTAACTCGAAAAACTATCAACGAGACAGTCACAAAAGAGAGCAAAAGATTGAGAGACTTGAAAATTGTTAAAAATTCTTGATAGTAAATTACTTTCAATAATTATCCAATCAGCTGTTTTGTGTTTATATTTAAGATATACATTTGCATATGAAGTAAATGGTTTTTAAAAAATCAAATATTTTGTTTAGTGTAAGCTCAGTCTGCAGTTTGTGAGAAGTCTCTACATTAAGAAAATATTGTCATTACGATTGACATGATATACATTGTTGTAGGATGATCCATAGAATAATATGTTGGTTATTATCCAAATTAACAAAAGTGCATACAATAAGGATACATTTTTATACCCTTCACAAAAATGTGAAAGGGTATATCTAGGTTTGTCATTCCGTGTGTAATTTGTTCGATATCAATATGCGACCCCATAAAGTATATACATATATTCTGGATCCTTATGAATAGCGATGACGATTGAGCGATGTCCGTCTGTCTGTACGTGAAATCGGTTTTCCCAAGCCCCCATAAGAGCTATAGACTTCATTCTTGGACTGATCGATTGGAAGTGAGCTAACTTAGAGTGGTATTGAAAGGATGGTTCCAGAGCTGGGAGGCTTAAACCTGTTTCTCGACGCAAAATTAACACCAAAAACCGATTATTTTTTGCGTATATGAAAATTGAAACTATTTCATGCTCTGAGACTAAAAAATTTCCAGGGATGGGAAATTAAAAAAAAATTTTGGCACATTCGGTATTTTGTGGTACATATAATAACTAAAATGTTTAAAAATTTTGAGTTTTTCTTAAATAAAACAATTTTTGGTGTAATGAAGATTTGCATTGATGAAAAAAAAAATTTAAATTTAAGGTTCCCATCCAGGGTTAGGAAATTAAAATTTTTTTTACAATAAACTAACCAAAAATCAACTGACGTCGTTTTTTTCTGGTTAAAATTACTTTTTATTTCGGCAAAACAAAATTGGTATAAAAAATTTAAGAAAAAAATAAAAGTTTCGGTTCCAGGGTTCGATACTGTAATATTTTGTAGTACTTGAAGGTAACGAAAGTGGTGACAAATTTGTAATTTTTCTTAAATAACCCCGCTTTATACATCCTGAAGATAATTTAAGAAATATTAAATTTTCGATTCCAGGGATCGGAAATTGAATCTTTTTTTTACACATTCGGTATTTTGTGGTACATATAATAATTAAAATGTTTAAGATTTTAAGTTTTTCTTAAATAAAACCATTTCATACATCAGGATGATTTGCAGAGATAGAAAAAAAATTTCTAAAATTAAAAATTCCTATCCAGGGTTAGGAAATTTTAATATTTTTTGTACATTAAAATAACTAAAAATCAACTAACGTCGTTTTTTCCTGGTTAAAATTATTTTTTGTCCTGGCAAAATAGAATTTGTATCAAAAATTAAAAACAAATTTCGATTCCAGGGTTCGAAAACTGATATGCATTGTAGTACATGAAAGTGATAGAAATGGTTACAAATTTGTAGTTTTTCTTAAATAAAACCACTTTATAACATCATGAAGACTTGCATTGGTAAAAAATAATTTTAAAAAGTTTTGATTTTCGCCTCCAGGGATGGGAAATTGAAATATTTTTTTGGGCACATTCGGTATTTTGTGGTACATATAGTAACTAAAATGTTTAAAAATTTTAAGTTTTACTTCAATAAAACCATTTTTGGTACCATGAAGATTTGCATCAATGAAAAATAAATTTAAAAATTAAGAGTTCCCATCCAGGGTGCCGAAATTTAAAATTTTTTTGTACAATACATAACCAAAAATCAATTAACATCGTTTTTAAGTTAAAATTATTTTTTATTTCGGCAAAACAAAATTGGTATTAAAAATAAAACAAAAATAAAAATTTCGATTCCAGGGTTGGACACTGCAATATTTTGTATAACATGAACGTTACCAAAATGGTTAAAAACTTGTACTTTTGCTTAAATAAAACCGCTTTCACATTATGAAGACTTTTATTTTTGAAAAATTAAAATTTCGTTTCCAGGGTTGGGAAATTTTTAATATTTTTTTAAGGTAACCATAAATGCAACTGAAGTTGTTTTTATTTTTTGATGACTGAAATTTCTTTATAAGTTAGAAAGCAGACGTCCGTTAGTGAGGGGTATATAAGATTCGGCACAGACGAATATAGCACTTTTACTTGTTTGACTTATTCTGCGTTTCGGAGAATAACAAACGTGTTGTTGATCCGACGAGATCTCGCATTAGAATAGAGGCACTGCGATTTGACATAGTGAAATCAATAACAATATAAGATAATCCGTTAACATCGAGAAAAACGCTTATTTGAATATTTCTTTCGTTGCAATAGTTCAAAATTCCAGAAAATAAACTTGTGCGTGTGCTTTGATATATTTTTATAATAAAAATTATACGTATTGATAGTGCTAGAAAGTTTGTGTAGATAAATTTTTGTTATTTTCTGTATTTTTGTACGACTGCTGCTTGTAAAAAGCAATTATCTTTAATTTCACTGGAAAGATACAAATATATACTTAAAATCACATTATTTTCATACTAAAATATACAATTTTCGCATATATTGGAATAAATACTTAGTACTCGGGTATACCTACAGAACACATTACTATTTTAAGTTGATAATTTTGGATGGAAAAGTGTTCATTTACATTTTGTTATTACTGAGAGAAATTTCACAAAATTTCTTCTTACTCTCTAGTTGATGGAAAGTGATAGAAAAGTAAATGAACAGAGCTATAGTGTGTTAAGTTATTTCCCTGCGAGAAACAACTAACCGAAACTAATACCCACAAAATTTTTTCACTAACGCATATAAAGCAAATTTATATAGAATTTTTGGTAACGATGTTGCCATTGTTTCGTTTTCGCCGTGATATTTGAAGAATGGTTGTTGTAATGTTTATGTTTATTATACCCTTCACAAATAAGTGAGGTATATCTAGGTTTGTCATTCCGTGTGTAATTTTTTCGATATCAATATACGACCCCATAAAGTATATATATTCTGGATCCTTATGAATAGCGATGACGATTGAGCGATGTCCGTCTGTCTGTACGTGAAATCGGTTTTCCCAAGCCCCCAGAAGAGCTAGGGACTTCATTCTTGAACTGATGGATTGGAAATTAACCTAAATAGAGTGGTATTGAGAAAAATCGGAAGGACGGTTCCAGAGCTGGAAAGCTTACACCGTAAGATTAACACCAAAAACCGATTATATTTTTGCTTATTTGAAAATTGAACCTATGTCATGCTTAGGGACTTTTCAATTTCTATTTAAAACTATAAAAAAGAAATTTTTTCCAGGGATGGGAAATTAAAATTTTGTTTGGCACATTTGGTATTTTGTGGTACATGTAATATCTAAAATGTTTAAAAATTTCTTAAATAAAATCGTTTTTGGTATCATGAAGATTTTCATCGATGAAAAAAAAAAATTTTTTAATTTAAAGTTAATTTAATTAATTTAGGAAATTTAAATTTTTTTTATACAATAAACTAACCAAAAATCAACTAACGTTGTTTTTTCTTTGTTAAAACTATTTTTTATTTCAGAAAAACAAAATTGGTATCAAAAATTAAAAAAAAATCATAATATAGATTCTAGGGTTGGATACCGCATTATTTTGTAGTACATGAAAGTGGCAAAAATTGTTACAAATTTGTAGTTTCTCTTAAATAGAACCGCTTTATATATCATAAAGACTTCCATTGGCAAATAATAATTTCAAAAAAAAATTAAAATTTCGCTTCCATGGATCGGAAATTGATTTTTTTGCACATTCGGTATTTCGTGGTACATATAATAACAAAACTGTTTAAAAATCTTAAGGTTTTCTTAAATAAAACCGTTATACATAATGAAGATTTGCTCTGATGAAAACATTTTTCGTTTCCAGAGGTGGGAAATTATAATTTTAAATAAATCAAAGGGCAACTAACGCAGTGTTCTTATTTATTAGAACTATTTTATAATTCAGGAAAAGACAAAATTTATATCAAGAATTTAAAAATATCTAAATTTCGATTCCAATATTTTGTATAACATGCCAAAATAGTTAAAAATTTGTAGTTTCGCTTAAATAAAACCGCTTTGCACATTATGAAGATTTGTATTGGTAAGAAAAATTTCAAAAATTAAAATTTCGTTACCATGCGTTGAAATTTTTTAAAATCTTTTATATTTCAAAGTAACCAAAATATGCAACTGAAGTTGTTTTTATTGCGCTTATAAATTAGAAAGTACAAAATTGGTACTTAAAAATATGTGTAATGCCCGACGTACGTTGGTGAAGGGTATATAAGATTCGGCATAGCCGAATATAGCACTTTTACTTGTTCTATACTAGTCGTCGAATAAAATTTTAATATATATATATATATATATATATATATATATATATACATATATATATATATATATATATATATATATATATATACGGTATTTTGGAGATAGATTCTTAGGAAATATATATTATATAGAAAGAGATTTTGCTAGTGGTAACATAGGCGAATATTGCATTTGTGTGGAAAATATATAGAAGTGCTTGTTTTTATTTCTTGCAACTCAACTAAATATCGTTGGAACAAATTGAAACTGCAATTCAATTCAATTAAAAATGTTTAATAAAAACAATCAAATAGTTAAAATAATACTAAAAGCACGGACGACTGTGATGTAGGGTTCAGTGGTCCAAGCCAGGAATGAATTCCTAAAACAACGTACACCGCTACTAAAAGTCAAGGCATGTATAAATATATTTATATATATATATATATATATATATATATATATATATTACAATAATAATATTTGTAATAATTTTTTTTTTATTATTATATGAGCGTGTCCCAAAATATATTTGAAAATACCGAAGACTGCGATGTGGGGTGCAGTGGTACAAGCCAGGAAAGGATTCCAAAAACAATTTATACAGCTTCTCAAAATCAACGTATGTACAAATCGATTATTATCAACATTTTTAGAATACCTACTTTATATATTACAACTTTTATATATTTCAACTTTTAGATACCACTGATATATTAAAGCAATTACAAACAAAAATTGAGGCGATTGAGAATAAAATTGAGAACATTGCTTTTAACCAGCATATTCTGGACAAAGGGCAGTCGACTATAGTTTCCAACCGGAAGGCTATAGCAAATAGGATAGAGCAGATGGAGAGAAATGTAAGAATTTTACAAATTTTACTATTGTCATGTCATTAATGGATATTTTTTTTGCATTCACTGAAACCTAAATTAATGGCCCAAACGAATGCCCTAATGAAGTGTAAGATGAAGCTAAGAAAAGTGGAGTCCTCCATATGCCGCATGAAGGGGAAAAAAAGATAAAAAAATAGACGAAGTCGCTGCCATGCGACTGGCAGCGACTTCGTCGTGGGCTGACGATTTCACCCAAGCAATGGTAATATAATTTTACTTAATATGAAGGCCATAAATACATATATTTAAATATTAATACATTTACAGCTTACGTACACCTCTGGACTACAGGGCGTATTATTAATGCATAATCCGTAGCATCTTCACGGACAACGCAACTGCAAATGTACAATTGGGATGGGAGGTGAGAAAAAAAAAACCCTCGCAGATCTCGCAATCTGAAATAAAATTATGAGAGTTAAGTACATACATATATATATATATATATATATATATATATATATATAATATATATATATATATATATATATATATATATATATATACATACATATATATATATATATATATATATATATATATATATACATATATATATATATATATATATATATATATACATATATATACATATATAAATATATATATATATATATATATATATATATATATACATTTATAATATATATATATATATATATATATATATATATATACATAAGTATATATATATATATAGATATATATATATATATATATATATATATATACATATATACACATATATATATATATATATATATATAAATATATATATATATATACATACATACATTTAATATATGTATATATATATATATATATATATATATATAAATATAATTTATATACATATATATATATATATATATATATATATATAAATATAATATATATATATATATATATATATATATATATATAATATATATATATATATATATATATATATATATATATATATATATTTATATATATATATATATATATATATATATATATATATATATATATTTATATATATATATATATATATATATATATATTATATATATATATATATATATATATATATATATGTATGTATATATATGTGGCATACACACTACCATACCTTAATCCCTGTACATACCCGCTTGTACGGCAATACTGCTATAGGACAGCTTTTCAGTATAAATTCGTTGATCGTATATATGCAAGCGAGCAAAATTCTTTTTCTGTCATATTCTATTGTTTACGTTGAAAAGAAAAATCTATACAAATGTACCAAATTGTTATTCTGTCAAGAATGTTAGAAAAACAGATTACGACATGGGCATGATTTCCCGTTTGATGACGTATACTCCCTTATGAAAGGGCTACCAATCCATACGCTACACAATAATTTTTAGGGCTGTGTTTTTATCTTGTATAATAAGTATTATTAATATTTACTAACTAGTGTAATTGGATCAGTGTTATTGTTAATAACGAAATTAATTTTTATATTTGAATTTTTGGAAGGAAAAAAACCGTTTTGATAGGTTTTTTTTAAATAGTTATGGTAGCAAAATAATTTCTTGCGCGGCATTATTATATTTGCATTGTGTGGCAAATGGTTTGTTCATTTGTCCGTTAAATAATTATTTAGTAAAACTTTTTAAGGGGTTCTCTTATCTTTGTAAACGAAATGTCTTAAATAATCGTTTGTGAAAGGTATTTAAAATATATTAAGGAGTCTTCCTTGTGATTATTTATATTTTAAATAAATATGTGAATTTTTATTATGAATTATAACAGAATGACCTAACTTTATTTAGTTCCTACCCCTACTATGCTTCATAAGCTGATTTGTGTGACCTAATATATTGTAACAATTACTTCTAAGGTTAATCTGTAAGCCTTAGGGCGCAACTATAACATGCATAGGCTAGCTTTGGCTACTGTCAAAACTCGACGAAAAGACTGTCAAATGCATAAGCGAACATTTGTGTGGCTATATTATACTTACACTCAGTTGTAAAGCAATGCACTTTTGCAAAGACTAATTTATGATATATACATAACATGTAAATACATATATAAATATTTTCAATTTGTACATACATAAATATATTATCACAAGTTAGTTATTACCAATTTAGAAAGTAATTTAAGAAATAAATTGGAAGGTACTACAATGTACAACAATGTATAACAATGTGCGCAAGTGGTTGGCAACGTATCATAAATGGTAGGAAAATACACAAATACACTATAATATATATATAATAAATAAACGCTAAACATTTAATGTTTCCATTAATTTTTGACTTTATTTATTCAATGATGTGTAAAATTGATTTCGGCGTACATTGCGGCTTCTCTTGTGAGCACGTATCACAGTATATGGTATGTGTGTATCTAAAAATAATTATCAATAACAACGAACAAACAGTTGGCCTTTCAAGAAAATGCCATCAGTTTCGCTCTATGCGTAGGAAAATTAAATTCATCGAAAAGTTAGCAAAGCAAATTATGGTCGCACACATTTGATTGTATGTATTCGCAAATTCGCCTGCCCTATCGTACGCATATTATAGTTGGGCCTTTAAAAATATAGAAATAACATTGTAACATTCCATTGTTTTTTTTTTTCTTTTTGTCAAGAAAGAAGCCTTTCAAAAACTACCTTTAATAAAATGCAATGTAGGAGGTCTTTGTCTTTGTCATTGTAATCTTTCTGTGGAAATTACCAGCCACATATTTGAATGCACCCACAATAAAACGATTTTGCATTCTCTTAGTTCCCGGAAAAAGAAATTTAAGGAAATTTTTTTTCGCCTGAAAAACTTTGAAATATAGAATATATTTGCAACATTACAATGTTTCTCAAAGGGTTTTTCCCCCTTGAAAAATATACCTGTAATAAAAGGGAATGTAGGAAATCTGTTTCCAAATACACCCTCAATAAAACCTAATTTGATTTTCCCAAATTCTTGAGAGTCGTGACGTCACTTCACCTGCCTGCGCAGATGAATAAAATTTTGTGTGCATGATGTCGTAGTTTGGTTTGTCATTCGTGTTATTCTGTGTTTTGATCTAAAACTGTCAAGTCGCAAATTATTAATGGTGTTTTCTTTTCTGCACAAAAAATGTCACCTTGTTAAAAGGTGCATGCATAAAATATCTTGCCAACCCTGTAATAACGCAATTTGTTATTTCACTAGAACAAAACACAATTTGTGGAGAAATTTCAATAAATTTAAAATTTTATTCTCATCAGAAGAGGAGGATGAATCTAGCACTTGACTAATTGCCATTTCTGCACATATAATTGATGCGGAATATTAATATTTTTAACTTTTATTAAACGGTTTAGAATTGTTAAAAATTTTCTTTTTTTGTTTTCATAAACTATACAAACAGTAAAAATTGGTTGAAAGTGCCAGTGTATCGACACGAAGCTTTAACGAGTTTTTTATATAAAGACTGTTTTGAGCGCAATTTCAAAACTGCAAATCCTGTAAGAATTGTAATGTAATGTTTTCTCATAGTTGTTATATAAAACAGTAAGGATATTAACTTTTAAAATGTAACTTTTACGTAGTAATTCTAGGCGATTTATTTACAAATTCTTCTGGTAACACTATTAATAAACAAAAGTCAATTATTTTTAAGGGCACTATCAACACTGTCGATTTGTATGGGGCATAAAGTGCAATGCCTTTCACCATTATTGCGGCAGATATATTTTGAATCAAACACACTATCCTTTTATAGAGCAAAACATTTTTAAGAAACGAACACGAAATTACTCTTTTTACATGGAAATGTAGTATATTTGTGTAGAAAAGAAAACACCAAAATAAAAAAATTGCGTTTATTTTTTTGGAGAATTTTTAAATACATATATCAGTAGTCTTATTGTTTTATAAAATAAAGGTAACGAAAACGATAAGCAAAAGGCACTTAAAAAGAATAATAGAAAGTGAAAAAGAAAATTTTGTAAAAGAGATGATGAAAGTGGGAATATAAAATTTAAATAACACAACTCAAAGTGACAATATTGAAATTTGCGGAAGTCATGATTCTGTCCAAAATGAACCAGATGAAGTGGAAACAGTTTATGACAATAATAGTTTAAAAGAAGAGAGTGGCAATTTAAGTATCAGCCAAAAACTAATTAAGTGGAATGCGAAACATAGACCTTCTCGAAATTGCATTAAGGACTTAATAGAGATTCTAACAGAAGAAAATATAGTTGTTACTCTACTCTACAAGTTTTACTGTTCCAACAAACCGATAGTAGAGAATGTTGCAGATGGATCGTATATCCATATTGGTGTGCCTAGAAACTTAAAGAGGACAGCCGATGTCATTAAGCTGCCTGATAACATTATAATTGATGTTAACGTAGACGGGTTGCCCCTATTTGAAAGTTCAAAGGTACAAATTTCTTCTTATTTAGAAAGAGGGAAATATTTATAGATTGGAAATAAGAGCAGTTCTCTGTGACGCTCCAGCACGTGCATTTATTTCTGGCACACCATCTCATGTATCGCGGGACGGATGCTCAAAGTGCACACAAATAGCAAAAAAAAATTCTGATGGGATATAAACATATGCCACATCATCTGGAGTATTTATTTCAGATGAAGATTTCTGTGCTCGGAAATATCCTGCACATCATTTGCCAAAATATTTATCACAAAAAACTCCGTTGGAACACCTCAATTTAGGCATGATTACGCAAACGCCACTAGATTGCATGCATTTGGTAGACTTAGGCGTAATGCAAAAGTTTTTATTGCGTTTAGTTAATAAAAAAAAATTGTTTTCAAGCATCGTCTGAAAATATGGAAAACACTTCTTGAAAACTAACTTCTCTGCTCGTTCATATTTCATCCAAATTTGCACGATCTTTGGATGAAATATCATATTGGAAGGCAACTGAGTTCAGACACTTTCTACTGTACACTGGTCTCGTCGCTCTCAAAGACGAGATACATGAAGATGTTTTTTACGAGTTTTTGTTGTTGCATTGTTCTTACAGATTGATATGCTGTCCAAAGCAATGCAGTAACAATTTGAAAACAATCGAAATTCTTTTAAACTTGTTCATAGAAAACTTTCCAATAATTTTAGGTAAAAATAGTTTGTCATACAACGTACATAATCTCACCCATTTAAAAGAAACTGTTGAACTGATTAACAATCCAACCGAAAGTTCGTGCTATCCCTTCGAGAACTATTTGCAGAGTTTAAAGAAATGTGTTAAAGGACCATCTAAGATTTTGGAGCAGGTTTTTAGAACAGTTGTTGAAGAAAAGTTTTGCATTAAAAAAATCAAAGGCCTTAACTTACTTGAAAATAAATTTTACTTCAACAACTCTTACTTAACGACAAAATCACCCTACAACATCTGCTACGTTGAACCTGGAATACCTGTTCAAGTCGAGGGATTTTCACAAGAAAATGGAGGAACTTTAGTTGGACGAAAGTTTTTAAACATTGAAAGTTTTTTTAAAGAGCCATGTGACTCAATTACTCTTGGATATATATTACGATATATATTACTTTCAATTAAATGAAATAGAATGTAAAGCAGTTAGGTTTCCTTTTAATTTCTTATTTTAAACCCTTATTATTATTATTATTATTACAATTTTTTTTTTTTTTGTAAAATATTAAGGTGAAGAATAACAACATGAATTCTTCGCTAAGAAAAACAAAGCATTTTCATTTTGAGAACTCTGAAAGTAAGTATTTTTTGTATAGGCTATTGTACATATTATAAATTAAATAATTATTTTGTTTTCAGACAGACAAACTAAGCCGCAAATTTACTTGAAAAACTGAATGAAGTGATGGAAGCAACAAGAAACATTCAATTACAAATAAACGTTTTGCAAGGTAAATTTTTTATGATCTATAGACACTTTTACATAAACTACTGCATACATTTACATAACATTATACCACTTAAATATACAAATCAATATATATATATATATATATATATATATATATGTTTTTTAAGCCAAATGAAATTCGTTGCTGAATCCCTGGCAGAAAATAAGGTGTTAACAACCAAATGTTTGCAGCAATCTCGTGATGACGACTCACTTACAGACATTTTTCAAATTCGGAGTGAAGAAGATCTTGTTCAGTTTGATAATGGAATCAATCCGGACAACAAGAAACAATATTTAAGATTATTTCTTCTTTCATTATTACAGTAAATATGAGTAATGTTTCTAATTACATTTTTTAGATTAATGCAATGAGGTGCTTGCTTGAACCTGCCGGAGTTCAAAAAAACTTAAAACGAATTTTGAGTGACGATGACATCATGACGTAGAAGAAGAGTTTTAAAGAAAAAAAATTTTTTTTCAGTACTTTCAGGTAAAAACACTTAATATTTTGACTGAATGTAAATTGACAATAAAATGTTAACCGTTAACCGTTTCAGAAGCAGTCTCAATTACGATTATTAAACGTGTTGGGCCAGCGGATGAATACATTCGATAAGTATGTTTTTTTTTTTTTGTTTCTAAATGAATTAAAATTTTTGTTATATTTTTATAAGATTTAAAAGACTGCAAGCGCTGTGAATCAAAATATACAGTATTATATAAAACCATTAAAGATAAGCATTTAGGAAGTAGTTCATTATCCAACAATAACGAAAACGTTCATTATTTAACAGCAACGAAGTAGTTCACCCGGCTTCAGTGTTCCTTTCATCATGGTATTTTTGTGAATGAAAGCTATGATGCATATTCGTCACTGTCTTCATCAACGGAATGTAAGCGAGAGAGTGGCGATTGTATACTTCCAGTGACATCCCCATGTTAAATTCGTCACTCAAACGCAATGCGTAGGTATTGCGGAGTAAGTACTGGTCATTGCTTTGTGCATAATGAAATAATGCCTTAGGTAATGTATCCGCGGACAAGCGGGTATTTAGAGATAATAATGATAATAATAATCCCACAGACATGTTTATAGATGTGACCTTTAATCTCTGCGCATATTTAGAAATAAGAATAATCATAAATATACTAAAGAAAAGAATGATAACAATCTAAGAAGATAAACTCTAGTTTAGTTTTATTTTCAATTCAATAAAATATGAGCTAGTTTATAAAGAAAACTCAACCACAACTAACGTTGTATTTTATTGGCGCAGAAAAAGATCCTTTTCAAACGTACCACAAGAAAAAAGAAAAAAAATCTTGCGAATCCTACGGGACCCTTCAAGGTTGTAATATAAAAAAATAATAATAAATCAATACCAAGTTTATGGAACAACTTACAAGTGTTTTAAGAAATTTAATTGTAAACGAAGAAGATACCAGCACAATGAACGCCGAACAGAACCTATTTGAAAACCTCATACACAAAAAAGGTTTGTAATGGACAACTTGAAACTAATCCATCCGTTTGCGGGACATAAAGAAGAACTGGCAATGAACGTTGGAGCAGTGAAAAGCTTAGTGCCAATATAGCTTCGTTACCACTAGAAGACCTAACTCTATTCTTCAATTGTATAATTCGGACGTTGAGCGTTGCCGCATTAGATGTAGTACGACGGGAACAGCGTGGAGACTGGACCGCATTAAAGAAACTGTTGATTATGGAATTTGGTGAGCACGAAAATACAACCCATATAATTCTAAGTATAAATAATACTAAATTTAAGGGTGGTATTAGGAAAATTTGTGAATTAACCTTCTAATATGTAGGATTAGAGATATAATAAGATATAGTAACGATCCAGAGGAAAGAAAAACATTTTTTAGAAACGAGATAGGATTTTACAGTTTGAGAGCACTAAAAAAAGAATTAGCAAACCACTTGGTAGCTCTTTTGAATGCCAGTATAATAAATGGTTTGCAATCTGCGATCCAAATATTGAAAGAGAGCGGTGAATTCGATGAGAATATCCACAGTAAACTGCACAACCCACGAAATTGCGGCCAATCATAACTACATAGAGTAAACCACAATAATGATCAAAACAATCAAAGTTTTTCTGCCCAACATAATAGATATTTTCATAACACAAATTCGAAGTTCCGTCAACAAGGCTCCCATCCCCAGAAGTCATATAATAAAAACCAAAATTTCCATCCCCAGAGCTCATATAATAGAATCAGAATTTCTATCCACAAAATTCCTATAACAAAAATCCCCATTATAACGATTATCATAACAAAATTAATAATAATGATAGCCCCAATAAGAAAATGAGAGAATACGATTATAATCGATCTAGAATGAGAAAATACGGCGCTCCAATACCAATGGAAGTTGAAAATTTTCAATTGAATGCCTCAAAAAATTTTTATTTTTATTTTTATTAGATACTTGATCATCTATAAGTTTGATTAGCAGTTGAAAGTAAAAAGGTCAACCCAGTCAATGTAAGAACAATTAAAGGAAATATAATTTTAGACATAGCGCAGGAAGTTACCAGTAGACGATCAGGTGTTAGGTTGATTTTCCTCGTCAATAAATTTTGTCAGAACTATAACGGACTATTAGGTTATGACAGTTTACAAAAATTAAATGCTATCGTGAATATTAATGAAAAATTTACAATTTTTACAGTACAATATGTAATTTTTTGGACGAAAACAAAGAAAAATATAAAGAAAAAGCATTGTTCAATTTGGAAGAAATAAATAATAAAATAAATATTCACCAAACAAACTCATTTAAACAAAGAAGAACATAAAGAAATTACCACACTATTGAAAAAACATAAACACATCATATACATAAAAAGAAAATGAAAACTTAAGCTTCACGCATAAAGTGAAGCATAAGATAAACACTCAGCACGAAGATCCAATCTATGTGAAATCCTATGGATACCCAAAAGTACATAGAGAAGAGGTTGATAGGCAAATAAAAGAGGTGTTAGATCAATTATCATCTACCATAGTAAATCACCTCATTCAGCACTAATTTGGGTAGTACCAAAAAAACAAGATGTCTCAGGTATACAGAAATGAAGAATTGTTATAGATTATCGAAAACTAAACAACATCACAATAGATGACAAATATCCAATCCCATGAATGGATGAGATATTGGACAAGTTGGGTAGGTCCATATACTTAACAACACTGGATTTCACAAAAGGGTTCTACCAAAGGGGTTCCCTCAAGGACAGCCATAAACCGCATTTTCTACGCGTAACGGACACTATGAATTTTTAAGAATGCCTTTTGGTTTAAAGAACGCACCAGCTACATTCCAAAGACTGATCAGTATTAGATGAGTTGGTTGGCAAAGACTGTTTAGTATACTTGGATAATATAGTAGTCTTTAGTACATCCCTCCAAGAGCATACTCGATAAAGTATTTAAGAAATTAGCGAAAGCAAATTGAATAGTCCAACTAG
Source organism: Linnaemya vulpina (assembly GCA_963675445.1). Taxonomy (NCBI): domain Eukaryota; kingdom Metazoa; phylum Arthropoda; class Insecta; order Diptera; family Tachinidae; genus Linnaemya; species Linnaemya vulpina. Next base: position 52,525,476 of record OY776277.1, read on the forward strand.
ACATATGTGAATATGTCTAGTAGAGTTTTTAGGACACATAATCACACCTGAAGGTATTAAGCCAAACCCAAATAAAATCAAAGCGATAATTGATTACCCAATACCTAAAACAGAAAAGGAAATCAAACAATTTCTTGAATTAGCTGGATTCTATAGAAAGTTCATTCAAAACTTCACAAATATCACTAAACCACTAACACATTGCCTCAAAAAAGGAAATAAAATAAACTTTACTGACAAGCAATACATTAAAGCCGTGGAAACTATTAAACTTTTGATAACAAAAGTACCAATCCTAGCGTACCCAAATTACGAGAAACAATTCACTCTAATAACGGAAGCATCTAACACAGCATTAGGTGCAGTATTAAGTCAAAATTCTCACCCGATTTGTTGCGCAAGTCGGACACTCAACACACGTGAGAATAATTATTCTGCCACAGAAAAAGAACTACTTGTCATAGTCTGGGCAACGAAATATTTCCGTCCATACTTGTTAGGACGTAAATTCATAATTAATAGTGTCCATCGTCCTTTGCAGTAGTTATATAAATAAAATTGAATGAGTTCGATTTTGATATCAAATACATACCAGGAAAAGGAAATCATGTCGCGGATGCATTATCAGGAATTAAAATTGACCAATGCTATCTAAACGAACCACAAACAGGAACAGTAAATAACACTGTTCTACAAAAAATTATTTTTTTGTCGCTATATGGATTTTGATGCGCTAAACTTCAATCCGTTTTCGTTTTTTTTTTCCATAAGGTCGAGTTTTTTTTAAGGACGTGGCAATTTTTTGCCGCTAAATTAGCTACTGTTTTTATGTGACTAAAAAGTCACATACAATTTGGAATTATTCAGAAATTAATCAAGAAAAAAATGTTTTTAGTGAAAAATTTTTAATTTTTTTCAGTTTAAAAATGAAATTTAAAAAAATTTAAAGCAAATATTCAACACTTTCCACTTTTATCTAATAGTTAGAGATCTTAGAAATAAAAAAAGTGTAAACCATAAAAATCTGTGAAAAAATTTCGATTTTGTTTTTAATTTACCACAGGTATCCAATATTGTAATGCAACCGAGCTTACGTATGTATTACGATAGCATTTCGTTAGGTGAGCAGGTAATGGAACTAAAGTACAACGGTATTTTGAATGGTTCTTGGATTTAAAAATTATAACATAGTATTTTTCATTAACCTGTAATTCTAAATCGGGAACATAGGGTTTATTCTAATATTTATTGTAGCAGTATATGTGGAAATTTATGGACAATTAGTGAGTCAGTTTTAATTTGATATCGTGCGGTTAAAATAATTTGGCAATCCAATAAGTAAACCTTATATTCCGAATCAAGCTGATCTGAATAACTTAACTCGTGAACTAGTGCTCTCAAAAAGCAAGTCTGAGCTTCTTGCATCAAAATTAAAACATGTTCTCGATTAGAATTTCAGGTTAATGAAAAATAAATATTTATATTTATAAGAACCATGCGAAATACCGTTGTACTTTAGTTCCATTGCCTGCTCACCTAACAAAATGCTATCGTCATAGATATGGAAGGTTAGTTGCATTACAATATTGCGTACCAGCTGTAAATTTAAAACAAAATCTAAATTTTTAAACCAGTTTTTATGGTTTACACCTTTTTTTATACCCTTCAAAAAAGGTGAAAGGGGTATATTTACGTTTGTCATTCCGTGTGTAATTTCGTCGATATTAATATGCGACCCTATAAGGTATACATATTCCGGATCCTTATGAATAGCGATGACGATTGAGCGATGTCCGTCTGTCTGTACGGGAAATCGGTTTTCCCAAGCCCCCAGAAGAGCTAGAGACTTCGTTCTTGGACTGATCGATTGGAAATGAGCTAACCGTCGGAATTTTATTTTTAGGAAATCAAATTGTTTTTTTTTTTTTTGGCACATTCTGTAATTTGTGGTACATATAATAACTAAAACATTTAAAAATGTTAAGTTTTTCTTAAATAAAACCATTTTACAACTCATGAAGATTTGCATTGATGAAAAAAATATTAAAATTAAACATTTTCATCCAGATTTTGGAAATTAAAATTTTTTTTATACTGGCAAAACAAAATTGGTATCAAGAATTAAAAAAAAATTAAAATTTCGATTCCAGGGTTAGATAACTGAAAAATTTTGAGGTACATGAAAGTGTCAAATATGATTACAAAATTGTAATTTTTCTTAAATAAAAATGTTTTATATGTTATAAAGATTTGCATTGGTAAAAAATAATTTAAAAAAATAAATTTTCGCTTCCAGAGGTGGGAAATTAAAATTTCTTTTACACATTCGGTATTTTGTGGTACATATAATAACTAAAATGCTTAACATTTTTAAGTTTTCTTAACTAAAACCGTTTTATACATTATGAAGATTTGCATTGATGAAAAAAAAAATATATTATAATTTCTTATCCAGGGTTAGGAAAATTTAATTTTTTTATACTCTAACATAACCAAAAAGCAACTAACGTCGAATATAGTGGTCAAATTACTTTTTTTGTTCTGGCAAAACAAAATTGGTATCAAAAGTTTTAAAAAAAATAAAAATTTCGATTCCAGGGTTGGATAACTGCGATATTTTGTAGAACGTGAATATGACAAAAATGGTTATAAATTTGTAGTTTTTCTTAAATGAAGCCGCCTTACACATCAAGAAGACTTGCATTGGTAAAAGAAAAATTTGCTGTTGTTTTCGCTTCCAGGGGTGGGAAAATGAAATATTTTATAGATATATGAACCAAAAAGAAACTAACGCCGTGTTTTTACTGACTAAAATTAGTTTTTTATTCTGACAAAACAAATTTAAAAAAAATTTAATTTCGTTTCCAGGGGTGGGAAATTTTGAATATTTCTCATATATAAAAATAACCAAAAGTTGAAGTTGTTTTTTTCGCTTACTGAAGCTATTTTATAACTTAGAAAGCACAAAATGGGTACTTAAAAATATATGTAATGCCAGACGTACGTTGGTGAAGGGTATATAAGATTTGGCACAGCCGAATATAGCACTTTTACTTGTTATATCTAAGATCTGTAACTATTAGATAAAAGTGCAAAGTGTTGAATATTTACTTTAAATTTCTTAAATTCCATTTTTAAACTAAAAAAAAATTACGCATTTTTCACGAAAAAAATTGTTTTCTTGATTAATTTCTGAATAATTCAAAAAAGATATGAGATAAAGAAAAATTGTATGTGATTAAAATAAAGACACACAGTGACTTACTTTTTAAAACATTGTCGAGTTAGGGTGAAATATGTCTACGTACCTGGCTAATTTGGGGCCAAAAAATTGCCACACCCTTAAAAAAATATCTCGATCTCATAGAAAAAAATCGAAAATGGATTCGAGTTTAGTGCATCAACATCCATATAGTCCACATAGTTTTATTTAAAGGAGGATTCGGCTACTGACCAGTGTAATTCAGAACCCATTGCAGAAAATGACAATAACGAACAGAACGAAATTTGATCAATAGCAGCAACCTGCCATTCAGCAGATGAAGATAACCTTAATTATATAGCAATAACGGAGAAACCATTAAACATTTTTAAAAATCAAATCAAGTTAATAAAAGGAAATCAAAGTAAAGTATCCAGCGAAAAACTTTTTCAAATAAACTAATACAAAATCAGTCCCATAAAGTGGTGAGAACAGCCAAACTTCTAGAAAATATAAATAACTTCCCCGATTTGACCCAAATTACGTGAGCGAAATATCAAAAATAATAAACGAATGCGAACTATGTAATAATTGCAAAAATTATCACATTAACAATAACTTAGCTTTTAAAATAACACCACCAACATATGAAATAAGAGAAAAATTTGCAATAGACTTATGGCAATGGAGTAAACATATTACCTTACTTGTATTGATGTATTCTCCAAATTCGCACCGCTCGAACCTGTCAACTCACTTAATTGGATAGAAACCAAAAAAGCACTAATTAAAATATTTAACTCAATGGGACCCCCGAAAACTTTAAAAATGGTCAAGATCAGGGCATGAACAATGTAAACATAAAAAATTGGTGTCAAGACTTAAAAATTAAGTTGGAAATAACCACAGGCAAAACAGGAATCACTGAAATTGAAAGACTACACAAAACACTCAACGAAAAACTTCGAATTATTAATACTTCAAAAGACAAAGAATTAACTTATCTACAAATAAAACAAACACTTTTTACTTACAACCACACTATAATTCATTCCACTACAGGACAAACACCTTACAATATATTCTTTAACAAATTAACTCCCCAAACAAACTCACAAGATATCAAAGAAAATAGAATTAAATATATTAATAAAACAAGAACCAACAACCTAATAGATACCAATTATTTGAAATCAGAAAATTCTAGAAAACGACTAGAAAAAATTAGTAATCCATTAAAAAAAAAAATTAAGTCACACAGATAGAAAAAGGCAATGAACATTATGTAGTTAAGCATAAGAATAGAAACGTTAGGAAATACAAATCAGAATTTAAAAGGAAAAAGAAATCATAATCCTTAACAATATTATTACAGGAACGACAAGACTCAAGTACAGGTAAATTTTATCAGAACAATATGACAAGAAAATATCTTACGTTAGCATTCAAAGAAAAACAAGTAAAAGTGCTATATTTGTCTGTGCCGAATCTTATATACCCTTACCCAACGTACGTCGGGCATTACACATATTTTTAAGTACCAATTTTGTGCTTTCTAATTTATAAACGCAATAAAAACAACTTCAGTTGCATATTTCGGTTACTTTTATATATAAAAAAATATTCAAAATTTCCCACGACTGGTAACGAAATTTTAATTTTTCAAATTTTTTTTACTAATACAAATCTTCATAATGTGTAAAGCGGTTTTATTCAAGAAAAACTACAAATTTTTAACTATTTTGGCAACTTTCATGTCATAGAAAATATTGGAATCGAAATTTAGATATTTTTTAAATACTTGATATTAATTTTGTCTTTTCCTGAATTAAAATATAGATTTAATTAATTTAAAAATCTGCGATTTATGTAAAATTTAAATTTCCCACCCCTGGAAGCGAAAATTTTTTCATCAATGCAAATCTTCATGATGTATAAAAAGGTTTTATTTAAGAAAAACTTGATATTTTAAACATTTTAGTTATTATATGTACCAGGAAATACCGAATGTGCCAAAAAAAATTCAATTTCCGATCCCTGGAAGCGAAAATTTAATTTTTTAAATTATTTTTTACTAATGCAAGTCTTTATTATGTATGAAGCGGTTTTATTTAAGAAAAACTACAAATTTGTAACCACTTTCGTTACTTTCATGTACTACAAAATATTGTAGTATCCCACCCTGGAATCGAAATTTTGATTTTTTTTAGTTTTTGATACCAATTTTGTTTTTCCGAAATAAAAAAATAATATAACCAGGAAAAAACGACGTTAGTTGATTTTTGGTTAGCTTATTGTATAAGAAAATTTAAATTTCCTAACCCTGGGTGGTGGGAAATTTTTTATTTTTTTTTTTTCATCGATGCAAATCTTCATGATACCAAAAACGATTTTAATTATGAAAAGCTTAAAACTTTTAAACATTTTAGCTATTATATATACCACAAAATACCGAATGTACCAAAAAAAATTTTTAATATCCCTTCCCTGTAAAAATTTTTTTTTTTGTTTTAAATATACAATTGAGGAGTCCCAAAGCATGATATAGGTTAAATTTTCAAATAAACCAAAAAAAAAATTATCGGTTTTTGGTGTTAATTTTGCGTCGAGAAATAGGTGTAAGCTTCCCAGCTCTGGAACCATCCTTCCGATTTTTCTGAATTTCAATACCGCTCTATTTAGGTTCATTTCCAATCCATAAGTCCAAGAATGAAGTCTCCAGTTCTTCTGGGGGCTTGGGAAAACTACAGACAGACAGACATCGCTAAATCGTCATCGCTATTCATAAGGAACCAGAATATATATATATACTTTATGGGGTCGCATATTGATATCGAAAAAATTACACAAGGAATGACAAACCTATGTATACCCTTTCACTTTTTGTGAAGGATATAACAAATATTTTTAAATAGACTCAAAAGAGGTTTATCAAATGTAGTTGGTGACGGCCTAAAATTTCTGTTGGGAACTATGAATGAAGAAGATAGATTCAATATTGAAAAAACACTTACAGATTTAAGAGCAGACATCGTGACTTCTAACGAATTTAACGCAATGATAGATCATATCGATAAAGAAAATAAAATATTACAAAAATTCCAAAAAGAAACTGAGCGGCTACAGAATAAACTTACAGAAAACATTTATTCAGATATGTTCTTTTCTTGAATAATGTTAAACTGTATTTAGAACATATCCAGGATATTTAGAATTTGAACACATAAAAACTTCAATCTGCTTACAAGAAGCCTTAATTATTTTTATACTCTTTATCTCAACTCATTTTAAAACCTATAAAAGACTAAAAATTATTACAAAACCAGATAATTACAATAACGAAATTTAGATAAATGAAGAAACGAATTATGCCTCAAAAGATAATATTATATATAGACTACAAGATAACGAAATTGTATTAGAAAAGAATGAATGTATCAGAAATTTAATGAATAATAACAAACCAAATTGTCAATGTATTAAAAATATCCTACCACAAATAACCTTTTGTGAACCAAATATAATTGTTACAAAAAATCTAAAAACCACTGAAATCGCACAAAATTGTAATAAATCTAAAATCAAAATTAAAGGAAACAATATTATCCGCTTTAGTAATTGTAAAATAAAAATTAACGACTTCGAAATCTCTGTCAAACAAAACACAGAAGAAAATAATATGTTACCACCAGCAAAAGATATTGAAAATATACATAGTTAAAGAAAATATCTCACTAACCGAACTCAAAACACACATTGGAAATGTTAACTCTAAAACCAATAACTCTCATTAAGTTTATTGATATCTCTAATAATAATATTGTCAATAGTTTTAGGATTATGTCTTGCATCTAAGAAACATATTATAAAAGAAAACACAAATGAATTTGAAATTACCAATAAGGACATTGAATTATCTAAAGGTGGGAGGAGTTACATACACACTGACATACCTTAAGTAACCTTTAATCCCTGTACATATTTAGAGATAATAATCCCACACACATATTTATAGATGTGACCTTTAATCTCTGCGCATATTTAGAATTAAAAATTATCATAAATGTACTAAAGAAAGGAATGAAAGCAATATAAGAAGATAAACTCTAGTTTAGTTTTAAGATTCTCATCGTTGTTACTTAAGAATAAATTCAATAAAATATGAGCTAGTTTATGAAGAAGACTCAACCACAAATACACTACGTTGTATTTTATTTATATATATGTATGTATATATTTATGTACTAATATGTATATATTAGTGTATTTTATTTAGATTCCAATTGTTTTCCAAAGTGTATCTGCAAGGGACTTCGAAAAAGCGTTTAAGAAGGCTATAGACCGCAGCCACAATAGGTCAAAAGAAAAAAATATATGAAAAATATGTAACTTAAACATTTTTTAATAAAACTTAATATAAATAGTATATTTTAACTGTTATCTTTAATAGATTTGTTCATTAGGGTTACTAGTTATATATAACCAATATTTTGGTTATCATTGACTAGTTATATCAAAGAATATACACTACAAGAAGACGCATATCGAACAAAGCATGAAATAAAATTTTAAAATCTTTATCGGTGCCAGGGTTAAGGGAAAAAACGAAGAAAAAGAAGCAGAAACCAACGTGTTGGATCGTTGGTCATTGAACATGTTTAAAGTTGGTTTCATAAAATTTAACTTAAGGTACTGATTGGAAGGTGGAAAAAACATAAGTAAAAAACACATGCAAACTTGTTTGTTTACAGAAAATTCTACTTTCATTTCAAAACTTTGTGAATGATTGAGCTACAATATCTATGTGCGTGTGTAATTTTTATAACATGATGAATGCTTTACATGATGAATGCTGCTTAAATATGTGTAAAAGATCTTGAAGACATTTTCATTTGGATAAAAAACTAAAGGCGGAAGCAAAGACTCTATAATATAAAGATGTAGCAAGTCATAGGTATATTACTAAAATTCAAACATTTTGTACTTCGAAATCCAATGATTTATTTATTCTCTCTCTCATGTTTTTCGCAAACACAATTTTTGAGTAACTTAATATATATTCTTACACTATGTGTTGTGTATGTTTGTACATATGTATATATATATACATATATATATTATTATATATATATATATATATTATTATATATATGTATATATCTAATATATATATATATATATATATATATATATATATATTAGATATATATATATATATATATATATATATATATATATGTACATATAATGGTTCTTTCGTACTATTGCTGAGGCCGAAGAAAACTGGCCTTTTTATACCCTTCACAAAAATGTGAAAGGGTATATTTAGGTTTGCCATTCCGTGTGCAATTTCTTCGATATCAATATGCGACCCCATAAAGTATATATATTTCGGATCCTTATGAATAGCGATGTCCGTCTGTCCGTCTGTCTGTCTCTCTGTACGTGGTTTTCCCAAGCCCCCTGAAGAGCTTGAGACTTCATTCTTGGACTGATCGATTGGAAGTGAGCTAACTTAGAGTGGTATTAAAATTCAGAAAAATCGGAAGGACGGTTCCAGAGCTGGGAAGCTTACACCTATTTATCGACGCAAAATTAACAGCAAAAACCGATTATTTTTTTGCTTATTTGAAAATTGAACCTATTTCATGCCTTGGGACTCCTCAATTGTCCATTTAAAACAAAAACAAAAAAAAATTTCCAGGGATGGGAAATTAAAAATTTGTTTTTTGGTACATTCGGTGTTTTGTGGTACATATAATAACTAATATGTTTAAAAATTTTAAGTTTTTCTTAAATAAAACCGTTTTTGGTGTAATGAAGATTTGCATCGATGAAAAAAATTTTCAAATTTAAAGTTCCCATCCAGGGAACCAAAAATCAACTGACGTCATTTTTCCTGGTTAAAATTACTTTTTATTTAGGCAAAACAAAATTGGTATCAAAAATTTAAAAAAAATCAAAATTTCTATTCCAGGGTTCAGTACTGCAATATTTTGTAGTACATGAAAGTAACGAAAGTGGTAACAAACTTGTAATTTTTCTTAAATAAAACCGCTTTATACATCATGAAGAATTCCATTGGTAACAAATAGTTTTAAAAAATTAAATTTTAGATTCCAGGGATCGGAAATTGAAGTTTTTTTTTTGACACATTCGGTATTTTGTGGTACATATAATAATGTTTAAAAATTTTAATGTTTAAAAATTTTAAGTTTTTCTTAAATAAAACCATTTTATACATCAGGAAGATTTGCATAGATGGAAAAAAATTTAAAAAACTAAAAATTCCTATCCAGGGTTAGGAAATTTTAATACTTTTTGTACTTTAAAATAACTAAAAATCAACTAACGTCGTTTTATCTTGGTTAAAACAATTTTTTTGTCCTGGTAAAACAGAATTGGTATCAAAAATAAAAAATAAACATATTTAGATTCCAGGGCTCGAAAACTGATATATATTGTAGTACATGAAAGTGACAGAAATGGTTACAAATTTGTAGTTTTTCTTAAATAAAACCACTTTATATCAGGAAGATTTGCATTGGTAAAACTTATTTTAAAAAGTTTTAATTTTCGCCTTCAGGGATCGGAAATTGAAATATTTTTTGGGCACATTCGGTGTTTTGTGGTACATATAATAACTAAAATATATATAAATATGTTAAGTTTTCGTTAAACGTTTTTGGTAACATGAAGATTTGTATGGATGAAAAAATATTTTTAAATTTAAAGTTCCCATCCAGGGTTAGGAAATTTGAATTTTTTAATACAATATCATAACCAAAAACCAATTAACATCGTTTCTTCTTGGTTAAAATAATTTTTTATTCTGGCAAAACAAATTCGGTATCAAAAATTAAAAAAAAATCAAAATTTCGTTTCCAGTGTTGGATACTGCAATGTTTTGTAGTACATGAAAGTGTCAAAAATTGTTACAAATTTTAGTTCTTCTTTTATAAAACCGCTTTATACATCATAAAGACTTGCATTGGTAAAACATTATTCCAGGAGTGGGAAATTTATTTATTTTTGCACATTTGGTATTTTGTGGTACATATAGTAGCTAAAATGTTTAAAAATTTAAAGTTTTTCTTAAATAAAACCATTTTTGGTATCATGAAGACTTGCATCAATGAAAAATAAATTTAAAAATGTATAGTTCCCATCCAGGCTTCCGAAATTTAAAATTTTTTTATACAATACATAACCAAAAATCAATTAATGTCGTTTTTTCCAAGTTAAAATTATTTTTTATTTCGGCAAAACAAAATTGGTATTAAAAATTTAAAAAAATATAAAAATTTCGATTCCAGGATTGGATACTGCAATATTTTGTATAACATGAACGTTACCAAAATGGTTAAAAATTTGTACTTTTGCTTAAATACAACCGCTTTACACATTATGAGGACTTCTATTGTTAAAAAAAATTTGAAAAATTAAAATTTCTTTTCCAAGGGTGGGAAATTTGGAATATTTTTTTTATGTAACCAAAAAACCTAACTGAAGTTGTTTTTATTTTTTGCTAACTGGAACTATTTTATAAGTTAGAAAGCAAACGTACGTTAGTGAAGGGTATATAAGATTCGGCACAGCCGAATATAGCACTTTTACTTGTTATGTTTTGTTTTTTCCAAATGTACATACATTTTTATTTTCTACAATGTGTAGTGTGCACACACTGAAATATTTTCCATAGAAAATATAATAAAGTTTTGCATATATATATTTTTTTTAAATATCACTATTAATATTTTCAGATACAAAATATTTTATGATGAAAAATTGTTTATAGTAAAAAATTCATAATGAATATGTTAGTAGAAAAAAATTTCAGAACAAATATGTTTATATAGAAAAAATTCCTTGATTATAAATTTTATAAGCTACATTTCTTCATAAAAAATTGTAATAAGAATCTTTCAATAGAAAAAATTTTATAATGAAAATATTTTTGTAAAAAATATATACAGAAAGAAATCTTTTCATTACAACACATTTTCTATAAAATATTCTGTAGCGATTATTCTTATGTTGAAAAGTTTGTGTATCAAAAAATTTTCCGTAGAAAAGTTTTTATAAAAAATTGTTTGTACAGAGAATAGAATTGCTTAATCTTTTTATAATAACTTTACTGCGTGATCATTCTTCATGGGAGATCTATAAGTACATCTAGTGCTCAGAAGGTTAAAAAAAGGAAAGTACATTTTTGTAATATGTTTTATTGCCAATAAGGTAATTTGAATTTAAATACTATGGATATTTTATTTTATGAAGTTGAAAGTAGTCCTCAAAAACTGCATCAGATATTGAACATGTATGTATGTAGATATTAACACTTCGGTGCGAGTCGATATTTATTTGTTTCTACACAAATAAATACATATTATTTACCCTACATTAATATAAACATTTGTTAAGCTCATTTTCTTATTTATATACATGTATTTTTAAAGAGACATGAGGTCGTAAAGTAAAAATGCGCACAGTTGGACGAAAAACATTCTAAGTATGGTTTTGTTTTTGGACGAAAAGATTATAAGAAAAGAGTTAAGGTATAATCAGAGTTTAGATTTAATAGATGGATTCAAAACAACAGGTTTTTTAAGAACTAAAAGTATTGGTACTCATGCGTGCGTTTTTATGGCAAAAGCATTGTTTTCTAATTCTAAAACTACACAATTTAAAAGCTGTTCCGCAGAAGTGGTCCTTTCAACAGCTCAGTTTATGAAAAAAAAAATTGCTAAGATTTTCTATTGCCTTAATGGTGGTTCCCTTTATGGCGATAACTGCTGAAGATCTGCAGTTCAATTTAACAATAAACCTCACAAATTTATACAAAACTTTATGCAATACCTGGACCAGAAAAAGTGTGTTTTTTTTAAATGGTATTAAGCTCACTCTTAATTCAGTCCATTTACTGGTTAATGATACATTAATAGAAGCGGAGGTGATTTATATTATTTTATGACAAAATTTCTTAATCTGGACAAGTTAGAAAATATATTTTGTGTACTCCGGCAAAAGGGAGGCAACAATAGCAACCCTTCCGTAGCCGAGTTAAATACTATTTTAGCAAAAAATATGGTTCCTAAAATTATTCAATCAAGTTTTTCCAGTAACTGTGAAGTTGAACAAGACGAGATTGACCAAATTGATATTTATGATATATAATTCACCGACGAAGTAATAAAAGTAAAAACAGCTACAGAAACCTTTCCATCTTCTATTCTGTCCTCTTAACACTATCCCCTCCTTTCCAGTTCCAGCACAATGCACAGCATATGTAGGGGCTGTACCCTGAGTGCTGGTCCTAATAAAAAAATTTAAAAAAAATGTATATACATATATATACATATATATATATATATATATATATATATATATATATGTGTGTGTGTGTGTGTGTGTGTGTGTATGTTTACCAAAGAGTAATGATTATGATATATATTCTTCAAGTGAACATACTGAAGTATGCTGTAATGAAAGGGTTGATGTTGATTTTGACGATATAATTATGTTACATATGTGCAGATTACTTTTTAGAAGATATTTTGGTATAAAATCATTTATTAATGACTTGTGCAAACGCTAAAACAGAATGGTTCTGTGATGATTGTTCCAACCATAAACAGCAATTATTGGACTTTCTATTATTGGTCCTCTTGCGGAAGCACTGCTCTTGGGGTATAGAAAAAGGTAGTTCTAAGCAAAGAAAAGTGCAGATTTTATCAAATAAGTAAAAATACAAAAGCAAATCTATAAGAAATTAATAAAAAAGAAATATAACAAACAAACAAAAATAATAAAATAAACAAAATATTACTAATAAATAACAAAAATTTTTCAATATATGAAGAATTTTTTATATGTTTAAAGCTAATCCGGCCTAACGTATTCAATGTTAATACAACAATTTATTACATTTTTCATCCAATGTTACGTCAATTGTTTTTCGACATCTTCAGGGGTTCTTTTGTAATGTTATAGTTTACACAGGTTTATTTTAAGCACAATCAAATTTTAAAAGTTGGTATTGCAGTTTGTCTTACTTTATAGCTATAATATAGCCAAAAAAATTAAAACAACAATAACAATTTTCTTTCTATACAAACCTTTTCAAAATTGTTTAAATTGTTTTTATCAAAATCTCCAAATCTCTAGATTTTAACAAAATGAAGGTATTACAGAAAACCTAAACGCTTTAGCCTTAATGCAAAATAACGTAAGAGAATTTATATAAATATACATATATATATATATATATATATATATATATATGTATATATATATCTATATGTATGCATATATATATTTATTATATATATATATATATATATATATATATATTATATACATATATATATATATATATATATATATATATATATATATATGTATATATATATATATATATATATATATATATATATATATATATTACATACATATATGTATATATATATATATATATATATATATATTTGCCGAACGAACGACCTGCGCTAATAAAATAAAATATATAATATATATATATATATATATATATATATATATATGTACATATATATATATATATATATATATGTACATATATATATATATATATATATATATATATACATATATATATATATATATATATATATATACATATATATATATATATATATATATATATATATATATATATATACATATATATATATATATATATATATATATGTATGTATATATATATATATATATATATATATATATATATACATGTGTGTGTGTATATATGTACATATATATAAAAAATGTATTAAAAAATGCTTATATAATATGTATCGCATCGGTGCTGATAGATATATTTTCGTTTATCCAACAACAACACCAGTATTATTTACCCTACATTAATTTACGCAGTAGTATTTTTCGTTCGGACAAAGCATCTATTCTATGCAACATACAAGGGCATGAACAATAAAAATTTTCAGCAACAAATAATAACACATTCCGCCTCACAAATTTCATTGTTGAATGCTCTAGGCTAACAAATTGTTTGTGTTATTTGAACAAATAACTACACAAGACAAGATGAAATATGTTTGACAACATATTTTTCAGATATATGTTCGATGCGGGTCGTAATATTGTTGTAATGTACTATCTTATATACATAATCTTTGGTTATATATGTATAACCAATATTTTGGTTATATATATCCAAATATATAATTTTGTTTGAAATTGCGAGATCTGAAATGGTTTTTTTTCCCACCTCCCTTCCCAATTGTACATTTGCAGTAGGTCGTGTGTGAAAACGCCACGGATTACTGTATTCATATCTTCAGATACGCCATTTAGTTTGTAGGTGTACGTAAGCTGTAAACGTTTTAATATTCAAATATATTCATATTAAGTAAAAGTTTATTACCGTTGCTTGGTAAGTTTTTTAACTTATTTTATTAACGATTTTTAATTAAATTGATATTTAGTTTAATTGCAAAACATTAACTTCATTAGCAACTGTATATGTTCCACTCTAACATATATGTACGAAATGGACAACAAATGCGATATTCGCCTACGTTACCACTAGCAAAACCTTTTTTATATACCATTTTTTTCCTAAAAATCTCCAAAATACCGTAAATTCATTTGTATACATATTATATTATTGCGACAATTAATAAGTGACGAAAGTATAATATATATATATATATATTTATATATATATATATATGTATATATATATATATATATATATATATATTTTTTTTTTTTCTTATCAAACTTTTATTCAAATGATAATTATATGAATATGTACATATACGACTAATATAAAATAAACATAAACAATGGCAACATCGTTACCAAAAATTCCATATAAATTTGCTTCTTATGTGTTGGAGAAAAAATGTTGTGTGCTTAGTTTAGGTTAGTCATTTCTTGCAGGGAGTATTTAATGTGTTAAGGCCCAACTATAATATGCATAGGCAAGCTTTGGCTACTGTCAAAACTCGACGAAAAGACTGTCAAATGCATATGCGAACATTTGTGTGGCTATATTACACTTACACTCAGTTGTAGAGCAATGCAATTTTGCAAAAACTAAATTATGATACATACATAAAATGCAAATACATATATAAATATTTTCAACTTATACATACATACATACATATATTTTCATAAGTTGATTAATACCAATTTAGAAAGTAATTTAAGAAATAAATTGAAAAAGTACTAATATGTACAACAATGTGTGCAAGTGGTTGGCAACGTATCATTAATTCTAGGAAAATACTAAATGATTAAATTTTAATTTACACTACTAACCGGCAGTTAGCTGAAATTGTGATTCACAATGTACGATTAAACTTTAACTGACAGATGTTAACCGAAAGGTTGCTGTTAAATTTAACCGAAGAAAAAAATTGTACTTAATCGTCGAAATCATTTCTCTTTATCTAGTGAAGAATTTAAAAAAAGATTTAGATTATTACAAAGATATAAAGGCCGCAACAAGGAGGTAAGTTCCTTCGTTATATTTATATCTGACATGGTTAATACAATTTGAATAATGTTCCTTTAGTTAAAAGAAATAATGCTTTGTCTACTACCCAAATGGTGTTAATGGCCCTAAGATTTTATGCCACAGGCAGTTGTGGTGTCTCAATAGCGACTGCTTGTCGTGTTGGTAAAAAAGTTTCTGAGCCAATCGCTATACTATCAAAAAAATTTATAAAAATGCCGCATTCTAAAGAGCACATGAGAAAAACAGCACCACAGTTTCAGCTCAAGTGACGAAGCAGAAACTAGTTCCGATGGATTTTGGAAAACGCGATGTAATCTTATGTAACTATATATTTTGAAATAAAAATGTATATAAATTTGAAATAAAATGAAAGAAAAAAGTCCTTTATATAATTATTGCTAAGAGAAGTGTTTTCAATTTGAATTTGGAACACTGAAGTCTACCTTTTTTACAAATGAAAAAACTAGAATTCATATATTTGAGTCTTCCATTGCACTATATTTCGTAAACACAAAATTCAAATGTTACCATATTAAATACAGAATGTACTGGTTAAGTAACTAAATGATGGTGAAAAGCAAATGATTAATGGTGTTTTCCTTTCTGACAAAAATGTTACATGTATGCTACCATTTTCGCGGGCTTATGTTCCATTCTATAAAATATGCAAACATGTGAAAAGTAGTCGCTTTCTTTTCTAAATATGTTGGACAAATAAATGGTAATTATGTTCCATATCTTACCCCCAATTATATTTCAGGGTGAGATAATACACTTTTTGGCAGCTGCGTTTCAGTACTTTTTTATGCAAGTGAGTATTTTGCTAATATACTTTTTTTCGTGTACAATTGGATTTATAAACATATTGTGAAAGTTGAAAATGGATATAAAAGGTTTTATTTTAAAAGAGTTGTTGGAAACATCATCATCATCTGATGAAGATGAATTTATTTTACATATGCAAAGTAGAGAACTCGTGCCTCGTGTTAAAAGCTTTGTGGAAAATGTGGTCCATAATTATTCGGATTCCGATGTATGTATTTGACATTAAATATATATTTACAAATATTGTATTAATATAAAAATTAATTTTTAAAATTTCAAAAGAATTTCCGTGTTACCCGAACAAGTGCCGCCTATATTATGGAGAGGTATTCTCATTACTCCGTTAAAAGAAGTTATCAGGGAGGAAGACTGCAGACAAGTTCTGAGACACAGATTCTTTCATTTTTATGGTAATTAAAAACGGAAAAAGTAAGAATCCAAGTAATTAAATGTGTATATTTAGGTTGAGTGGCAATAAAACAACGATAAGGGAGGTGGCAAACCTTTTTAGCATGTCACTTTCAAATGTGCACAGAACCTTCAATAGCGTTTTAAATTTTCTTACAAGCGTTGTAGCGCCGTAGGTTATAAAATTTCCTAAAACAAATGAAGAGAAGGAAGCAGTGGCAAACGAATATAAAAAGGTATGTTGCATGTTTAAATTGGATTCAATTTTAAACATACATATGTATGTATATATGTATATATATTTTTATAGATTTCCGGAATTCCTAATGTCTTAGGATGTATTGATGGAAGTTACATTGCGACCAGGACACCAAAAAATAAAATCCGTTCAACTTATTGTAACAGACATGATGGAATCTCAGTCACACTTCAAGGTATTTGCGACGTAAAATTGAGGTTCTTGGATGTTTTTACTGGAGTCCCCAGTAAAATTCATGACTCAAGAGTCCTTAAACTTTCGTTTATTGGAAAAGAACTACCAAATTTATGTTCCAGCAAATACTATTTGTTAGGTGATGCAGCATATCCGTTAAGGGAATACTTATTAACACCACATAGAGATTATGGAAATTTAAGCAATTCAGAAAAGAATTTCAATATACATTTTTGCCGAACTCGTGTTAAAATAGAAAATTCATTTTGTTTATTGAAGAGTCGCTTTCGACAATTAATGCGCTTAGATTTCCATAATGTCGAAACAATGGCAAAGTTTACTATTGCATGTTGCGCTCTTCACAACATTTGTATCGACAGAAATGAAATGCTTCTAGAAGAAATATGCAATACCGAAATAAATATTGACAATGACGATATTATTGACAACGATCGAAGAGATAATCAACTGACTCAATTGGGACGCTTAAAAAGGGATGAAGTAAAAAACCTTTTATGAATAATTTGATATATATACTTATATCAATATGTATGTATATTAAAATTAAAAAAATCTAAGAAATTCTATATAAAAAATAAACAAAACGGCTTTTATTTCATTGCAAATAGTTATTGCCATATAAAAGATAATGAGTACATATCGCTCATTTGCTTCAACAACAATATAATGCAAAACATAGAACTTCAATTTAATAACTAATTTTTTACACAACATAAAAATTGATTAATTCTAATAAGGAACAAAATAATTCAGTCACAACATATTAGTAACTGCTTGTTCAACGATCTCGAAAGGCTTCTTTCTTTCGTACAAATTACATATAAAACAAAAACAAATTCTAAAATTGAAAGAAAGAAGTCCTTCGACTTTTGGACAGGCAGTAAGTTTATCTTTGCATACTTATTATGCATTTTTATCTTCTAAAAGATTTTTTAGTAAGTCCATTTTCTCTTCATGGCGTCTTTGTCTACCTTCTTCTTTTCTTTCGGCAATTTCTAATAATGTTTCCTGAACACTTTTAGTTTTATTAATTTTCTTGTTTTCACACTTCTCGACCTTAATGCATTTAGAACTGCTCATTTGTATTTCAGGCTCAATCGAGTCGTCCATAAAACAAATTTTATTGAGCTCATCCTCGAAATTTACATTCATTCTTTTTGAGCCAGATGCTCTGTTGTTTTCAATAGCAAATTTTTTTCACCTCAGAACAGTCTTATACCGTTCTTCGCACTGCTTAGAAGTTTTCTCCTCAAACTCGATAGCAATTTTGGCCCACATATCTTTCTTTGTTCTGAAACAAAGAAAGATATGTGTCCTATTTCAGGCAAACATTCTCCATATAAATCCAGAAGCTTTCT
Source organism: Linnaemya vulpina (assembly GCA_963675445.1). Taxonomy (NCBI): domain Eukaryota; kingdom Metazoa; phylum Arthropoda; class Insecta; order Diptera; family Tachinidae; genus Linnaemya; species Linnaemya vulpina. The sequence continues at coordinate 52,544,252 of OY776277.1, forward strand.
TGTTTCACCATCAGACCAAACTGGAATGTATTTATAAATTGGTTGTATGTAGTATATATATACATATACGTATATATATTTACATACCTTGAATTCTTCTATAAGAAGTAGGAGATTCACCCATTTCTTCACCTTGGCCACTGTTATTATCCATTTTTATTTATTGTTTAACATTTATTGAAACTCTTTTTATTTTAACAATATGGCGCAAAAATTTTCACAATAGGTAATATTTATTATTGACAATCAGTGTTGTTAACGCTGATTGGCAACCACAAAAAATTACATGTTGATTGAAAGTCTCTTCAACCATGTTAAAAATCGCTTATTAATACAAACCTTGCATTTAATATTTGACACGCTAAATATACAATAGTGTTAGGTGCAAAAACTAGATTTTATTTTGTTCCATTGAAATATAGGAAAATGTAGCACTTTGTAAGGGTGTGTGTAACATGATAAAAATATTACACATTTATAAGGCATCATTTTTTTCTAGAAAAGAAAACACCACAACCATCGGTTAAAAAGTGCCTGTTAAGAGAAGTGTCAATTAGCTAATTTTTCGTTAAGGTTAATTTAATCATACATTGTGAAAAGGGCCGTAAATGTGTATTATGATATCCGCAATAATATAGTCTCAAAAGTTAGCAAGTGATTATGAAATTCGCTGACGTTTAACATGAACAACTTAGTTGCACAGATCACTAGTTGAGTGTAATATGAAATCACGTTTGTGATATGTGAATTTATGGTTATTTGAAACCACTTTTGTGATATGTAATTGTCACAACTTGCCTGATAGTAATGTAATGGAATATTGTGATCCGCCACAAAGGTACTCAACATTATTTGTAATTTTTTTACAGATTGATATTTTCGGCATAAACTTTGCAACGCTGATTAGTTTCTTTTTAGTGGCTTAGAATACACGAGCAAATTTTTTGTCCACACAATTTTTGTTCTTTTCAAAACACAAGGGATGAATTCATCTGGCATAAAATTGTATACGTATACACAGCTTTAAGTGTGTTAGTATTTCTTTGTTCATTTGGTATTATTTTTCGTCGCTGTACACATGCGTTTTGAAACAAAATTAGCGGATAAGTAATGAGTAATGGGCAAAAATCTTAGGAGAAATTTCTAGTTTCATTTTGAATATATTTTCATGTAAATAAATAAAGCCTAAATCAAATGTTGTAGAAATCAACTAGGACCATATTAAAAATTCATATTTACATATGTAAAAATTATTTATATTGTTAACTAATGTTCTTATAATTTATATATAATTGTTTTTTTAAGACAAATAGGCAGACAAAAAAAAGTATGTATGTAGGGCGATTTGCAGAAACATGAAAAGTGAAATTTTAAATGTACATTCATATAAGATTATTTTCTCACACATAATTAAAAAGACTATTCAAAAACCAATAGAAGTTTTTGTTTATTCATGCGACCATTAAATTTTATTTAAGTGATTTTAGTAAAATATTGCTGAAATTTTCTGTAACCAAAAATTTTTACTTTTACTAAAATTACTGCAAAAACTTTTATGAGTTTCTTTTATTAGTTCTACTGTTTGTTGCCGCGATCAACCCCTTTTGTTTTCATATTCATGTTGACGCACCGAATGACAACTGAAGATTGAAGTGCGTATGTATTAGTTTTGTTCTGCTAATGCGGGTTTGAAGTTGGATGAAAAATTGTGCCACGCAAAAGCCGCTCCCCTCACCGAAAATGTCAACAAACTGCCATTTATGCCAGCATAATTGTGCTGGTGTATATTAGCACAAAGAAAACAACAAACATTTATATATTTATGCACGTTAAATACCCATCAAGAGATATTTACCGTTTTTGCGCAAGAGAATAAAAAAATCCTTTTACGCTCAGAAAAAAAAGAAAGGAAAAAAACTTGTTATTTCGTCAGTTACGTTTTGTCATCAGTGGCTAGAGGTTCAATCTATGCAAGTATTTTTCCATTTCAAATAAAAAAGTGATTATTTAATCTAACAAATAATATCAGTTACGTTGTATGTCATCCTTAATGGAAGGTCAAATATCGAAAACTCTGACAGAAGTTCTCTCCTTAGATCTAATTCTGGAATGTAACATAGACGGAGTGCACGACAAGGCGCCACTTAAAAAATTTAAAAGGGTTTTTGATGCTTTAAAAGATGGGATAATTATCTGATTTAACTGATTATTTTAATTTTTAATTAATTTCTTATCATTAACTAGATGCAATTCGTATTAACGGTGCAGAAGATCCAGAAAAAGCATTAAGAAATACAATAAAATTAATCAAAAAGCGAAATTTTCAAATATTGTGTACTAAAAAAAAATAAGTTTACCATAAAAATATTAAGAAATATATTTATATACGTATGTATACAAAAATTAAATTATTTACTTATTTTATTTATTTAATTTAATATAATTTAAACTGGTTTTTCAATAATATCAAAATGAAATAAAAAATTATATATTAATTATTATTTTTATAAATAACATATTGTTATACATAGTTACAATAAGTTTAGTATTAGAATCTAAATGAACTAGATATTATTTTTAAAACAAACATAGTTAAAGTCACCCCTAGCTCATATATGATCAACCATAAGTTAGGTTATGGTTAGCTCAAATTCCTACAGGGATACTTTTATTAATATATGTGGGTGAGTTTGGCACGTGTTGATGAGAACAAGAAAGCTAAAGAAAAACAATTTTGTTTAATGCATACCTTAAGGCTTAAAAGTTCCTAGGCATATTTACGCACTTAAAATACATATATTTCAATGCACTGCCATCTTACCACTTTTCACTTCTGTTTTTCGTTTCCAAATATTCATTTACCAATACTTTTTAATAGGCAAAATTTTAAAAATTTACATTCATCGTGTGCTTAAACGTGTATATCTAACTTTTGGGTACAATCAAAATTTTATACTCGTTGTGTATTTGAAAATTATAAAAAAAAAATTTTATATATTAATTCCATAGAATCGACAAAATGTAGGTACCAAATGAATTCTTAAATTTAATATAGAAGTAAATTGATTATCTTTCAGGACAAATGTAAACAAAATAAACGGTAAACAAAAGAATGTCATGGCGCAGTTCATGTTTGAACATCCTAATTTGGCAAAAAAAACTTGCTACCCGATTGCGGACAGGGAAAAGAAACGGCTAAAAGATTGTTGGAAGGAAGAATTGACAAAACGTTTGAAGCATGTGGGCCACCTGCTAAGGAAGAGATTGCATGGCGAAAAGTGAATTAGTGTATATATCTCTTCTTGTTTATAATTATTATTTTGTTGATATTTAAGGTTTTTGCTGTCCAAAAACATAATGTTAAAAAGAAGCTTTCGTTTAATAAGGATTCAAAGAAAAAAAAAACGGTGGTGGCCCTTAGGAGGAGATACCTTTGTGTCATGCAGATGAGCAAATAGTTCAAGCAGCAGGTATTGAAGCAAGCGTTGATGGTATACGAACAGTGAAAACGTTTGGAAAGAGGAAAGATCAAAACGAATCTTCTTGTGAAGTTGAAAAAAGTTTACGAAGCGTTTTAGGTGAGAACAGCGATGATGAAAATTCTGAGTTAGAAAGCATAGAAAGAGACCCACCTAAACCAAAGAAACAAAGGACTTGTTCAAAAGCTGAAAACAAATTAGATCTGTTCATTGCCAATATATGTAGATAAAAACAAGTAAAAGTGCTATATTCGGCCTTGCCGAATCTTATATACCCTTTACCAACGTTTGTCTGTTTTATAATTTATAAAATAGTTTCAGTTAGCAAACAAAAAAAAGATAACTTCAGTTGCATTTTTGGTTACTTCTATATATAAGAAATTTAAAAACTTCCCACCCCTGGAAACGAAATTTTAATTTTTCAAATATTTTTTGCCAATGCAAATCTTTATGATGTGTAAACCGGTTTTATTTAAGGAAAACTACAAATTTGTAACCATTTTGGTAACTTTCATGTGATACAATACATGTATATATATAGTTCGATATTTGATAAGAACATTGTTTTTCTTGAATTTAAAAATAGTTTTAATCAGTAAAAATAAACGACATTAGTTGCTTTTTTGTTACTTTAATGTATAAAAAATTTCAATATCCCAACCCTGGAAGCGAATTTTTTTTTTTTTTTCTTATGGATCTCTTAATAAGAAATGAAATAGCTTTATTTAAGGAAACTTAAAATATTTAACAATTTTGGTCACGTTCAGGTATCACAAAATATTGCAGTTATCCAAACCTGGAATCAAAATTTTTATTTTTTTTTTCAAATTTTGAAACAAAATTTGTGTATCCCAAATTAAAAAATGGTTTTTATTCGGAAATGAACGACGTCAGCTGTCTATTTGGTTGCTTTTATGCATAAAACAATTTCAATTTCCGATCCCTGGAAACAAAAATAATTTCCCACCCATGGAAGCAAAAATTTTAATTTTTTTAAAATAATTTCTTACCGATGCAAATCTTCACAATGTATAAAGCGGTTTTGTTTAAGAAAAACTGCAAATTTTAAAATATTTTTTTCATAGTCACGTACTACAAATTATTACAGTTATCCAACCTTGAAATCATAGTTTTGATTTTTTTTATTTTTGATACCAATTTATTTTTGCCAAAATAAAAATATTATATTAACCCGGAAAAAAGACGTTAGTTGCTTTTTGGTTATGTTAAAGTATAAAAAAAACTTTAATATCCGAACCCTGGATGAAAATTTTGAATTTTTAAAATTTTTTTACCAATGCAAATCTTCATGATTTATAAAACGGTTTTAATTAAGAAAAACTTAAAATTCTTAAACCTTTTAGTTACTATATGTACCATAAAATACCAAATGTGCAAAATAAATCCAATTTCCCACCCCTGGAAGCAAAAATTAAATTTTTTGAAGTTTCTTATCAATGGAAATTTTCATGATACCAAAAACGATTTTATTTAAAAAAAATTAAAATTTTTAAACATTTTACTTATTATATGTACCACAAATACCGAATGTGCAAAAAAAATTTTTATTTCCCATCCCTGGAAATTTTTTTTTTTAAGTTTTAAAAAGACAATTGAGGAGTCCCAAAGCATGAAATTGGTTCAGTTTACAAATAAACAAAAAATAATTGGTTTTTTGTGTTGATTTTGCGTTGAGAAATAGGTGTAAGCTTCCCACCTCTGGTAAGCTTCCTTCCTCTATTTAGGTTCATTTCCAATCCATCAGTCCAAGAATGAAGTCTCTAGCTCTTCTGGGAGCTTGGGAAAACCGATTTCACGTACAGACAGACGGACATCGCTCAATCGTCATCGTTATTCATAAGGATCCAGAATATATATATATATATATATATATATATATATATATATATATACTTTATGGGGTCGCATATTGATATCGAAGAAATTACACACGGAATGACAAACCTAGATATACACTTTCACTTTCTTGTGAAGGGTATAATGAAGAATTAAAAAAAAATTTTAATGTAAACTAGATTGCCTATTGGAATTGAAGGAAAAATCTTCAATAATTAATAGATTTGTTTGGGTTTTAAGATTATTTTGTATTAATATTTAATATTCCATATTTCGCTAACCATCGGTTAGCTTCTTCAAGAAATTATTTAGTAATAATTTAGTTACCAACAGTTTAAGCGTAATTTGAAAAAAAACGGATGAAAAATAAAGTTTTTATTAAGGATTTTGTGGAACGACACTATATTCATTTTCATTGCTCAAACACTATATTCGCGGTAAATTAAAAAAATTTTCATTAAAATGAAATTTGCAGCATATCGACAGAAAAGGCATTTAAAAAATTACAGCGTTTTTCGTGTTCAGGTGGTCCCAATTGACTTATCTAAACATGTGGTGCTCTTGATATTTTTTCAAATTAAAAATTTGTAAAATTGTGTTATTAAAAGAAAAAAGGTTAAAAAACTAAACACAAGAAAAACCTTTAAAACTAAAGGAAGAAGAACACATTGTAAATATGGATATTAAAAACAATTGAGCCCGAACTCGTAAAAAACAGCAATAATTTCTTAATTACTCTTCATATAAAAATGTACAAAAAATTTAAGTTCCTTTTTCATATTTTAAAACATATTGAATTTTTATTTATTTTTGGTTTCAAATATTAAATAAATAAAAAATTCAATTTTTTAAGAGAAAGTGGTCTCTTATTTTATGACCGATTTTTGTTAAATTAGTTTAATTTTCAATATTAAAATTAGGTTGGATCAATTCAATTTCATCTACATTTGTGCATCTGGGCACGTTAAACTGTATGTAAACGTTATGTAACGCAGCACACGCATTTCCAAAAGTTGCCATTTTTTCTGGGTAATAACGGCCTAATTTTTCATTGCAAAGAATTTTCCAGCGTTCTTTTAAAATGCCTATTGTTCTTTCTACAATACACCGGCCTTTAGAACGAACATCGCTGATTTCTATATGGTGTTATACACCATGGTTCCAATGGATATCCGGAGTCTCCTTGAGTAAAAAATCTATGAAATTACCCAAATCGAAAATTGTAGCTTAAACTGTGCATGTACATACCTAAAAGCCAAATGTTTTTAATGCCATTTTTATAAAGTTCGGATAACAAGTTCCTTTTCATCCGAGTTCTTCCAAACGAATGAATCATGGGCTGCGCCACCGTATTCTGAATTTATCGCCAATATTTTATATTTGTGGTCACATATATTAAGTTTTTTACAACATTTGAACCTTTTCTTTATATAATATTGAAGTCACCCTTACCACCATAGAGTTGAGGCTATGAAAACCGTTTCTATTAAAAGCATATGTTCATTGGATGCTGGTGTTTGAAGTCAGAAGTGGGTGTTGTCCACGTAACCAACGACTGTGATAAAATATAAAGCATTACCTAATTCTTATACACTATCAAATAATTAATATATACCAACCTCCAGGAATCTTATATTTTCTTATATTATTTCTCGCTTCCGGTGTGTCTGATAACGACAAAGGGTCGCTCTTGATTCAGATTTGTCTCCTTGCGCGCATAACACCGTATTCTTCTTCCTCCTTTGAAGAAGATTGGAAAAATAAAAATAATATAACCATTTCCTAAATAATCTTAAAATAATTAATCAAAATATTCTGCTGTGATTTCACTTACTCGTTTTTTATTTCAATATGTTTGTTTTGTTTTCATTTGTAGAAATCATATGTTTTGATTCTATTACAAAACAAAAAATCATTTACATTTTTATTGTAAATTTCGATTCGATAGCTATCAAGTGCCATAATTTGGTTATTCGTTAAATGACGAAATTTTACTCGATACGAAATTTTAATTCGATAACGAGTGCAGCAATTTTGGGTAGGTATACGAATGAATGAGGTTGTAGTTTCTTACCAGTGTTGTCATATCCTTTTTGAAAAAACATACAATTGGAGAAAAAATATGATTTAAAAAAAAAACTGTTAGCCCAAAAATATGTATCCGAAAAATTATAAAACATATATGTACATACATATATACATACATATGTATGTATGTAATCAATTTCATTTAATTTTAATAAGTTAGAAACCGATTGAACTTGTATAGCTTTTGCACCTGCTTGGTATTTTGATATTAAACAAGTAAAAGTGCTATATTCGGCTGTGCCGAATCTTATATACCCTTCACTAACGTACGTCTTCTTTCTAACTTATAAAATAGTTTCAGTTAGCAAAAAATAAAAACAACTTCAGTTGCGTTTTTCATGTTATACAAAATATTGCAGTATCCAACCCTGGAATCGAAATTTTTATTTTACTTTTTAATTTTGAATACCAATTTTGTTTTGAAGAAATAAAAAATAATTTTAACTTGAAAAAAACGACATTAATTGATTTTTGGTTATGTATTGTATAAAAAAATTTTAAATTTCGGAACCCTGGATGAGAACTTTAAATTTTTAAATTTATTTTTAATCGATGCAAGTCTTCATGATACCGAAAATGGTTTTATTTAAGAAAAACTTTAAATTTTTAAACATTTTAGTTACTATATGTACCACAAAATACCAAATGTGCAAAAAAAAATAAATTTCCCACTCCTGGAATAATGTTTTACCAATGCAAGTCTTTATGATGTATAAAGCGGTTTTATAAAAGAAGAACTAAAATTTGTAACAATTTTTGACACTTTCATGTACTACAAAACATTGCAGTATCCAACACTGGAAACGAAATTTTGATTTTTTTTTTAATTTTTGATACCGAATTTGTTTTGCCAGAATAAAAAATAATTTTAACCAAGAAAAAACGACGTTAATTGATTTTTGGTTATGTTATTGTATTAAAAAATTTAAATTTCCTAACCCTGGATGGGAACTTTAAATTTAAAAATATTTTTTAATCCATGCAAATCTTCATGTTACCAAAAACGGGTTTATGTAAGAAAAACTTAACATATTTATATATTTTAGTTATTATATGGACCACAAAATACCGAATGTGCCCAAAAAATATTTCAATTTCCGATCCCTGGAGGAGAAAATTAAAACTTTTTAAAATTATTTTTTACCAATGCAAGTCTTCATGATGTATAAACTGGTTTTATTTAAGAAAAACTACACATTTGTAACCATTTCTGTCACATTCATGTACTACAATATATATCAGGTTTCGAGCCCTGGAATCGAAATTTATTATTTTTTTATTTTTGATACCAATTCTGTTTTACCAGGACAAAAAATAATTTTAACCAGGATAAAACGACGTTAGTTAATTTTTAGTTATTTTAATGTACAAAAAATATTAATATTTCCTAACCCTGTATAAGAATTTTTAGTTTTAAAATTTTTTTTTCCATCTATGCAAATCTTCCTGATGTATAAAACGGTTTTATTTAAGAAAAACTTAAAATTCTTAAACATTGTAATTATTATATGTACCACAAAATACCGAATGTGTAAAAAAAGATTCAATTTCCGATCCCTGGAATCGAAAATTTAATATTTTTTAAATTATTTGTTACCAATGGAAGTCTTTATGATGTATAAAGCGGGTTTATTTAAGAAAAATTACAAAACGAGGAAAAACGACGTTAGTTGATTTTTGGTTAGTTTATTGTATAAAAAAAATTGAATTTCCTATCCCTGGATGGGAACTCTAAATTTTAAAACCTTTTTTTTCATCGATGTAAGTCTTCATTACACCAAAAATGGGTTTATTTAAGAAAAACTTGAAATTTTTAAACATTTTAGTTATATGTACCACAAAATACCGAATGTACCAAAAAAAAATTTTTAATTTTCCATCCCTGGAAATTTTTTTTTTAAGTTTTAAATGGAAAATTGAGGAGTCCCAAGGCATGAAATAGGTTCAATTTTCAAATACGCAAGAAAATAATCGGTTTTTGGTGTTAATTTTGCGTAGAGAAATAGGTGTAAGCTTCCCAGCTCTGGAACCGTCCTTCCGATTTTTCTGAATTTCAATACCACTCTAATTTAGCTCACTTCCAATCGATCAGTCTCTAGCTCTTCTGGAGGCTTGGGAAAACCGATTTCACGTACAGACAGACGGACAGACGGACATCGCTCAATCGTCATCGCTATTCATAAGGATCCGAAATATATATACTTTATGGGGTCGCATATTGATATCGAAGAAATTACACACGGAATGACAAACCTAAATATACCCTTTCACATTTTTGTGAAGGGTATAAAAATACCACCTATTGCTTTTATTTCAGAGATACAAACCTTACAAAAAACAACCATTATCACTTCTCCTGATCCAATCCTTTAATAATGGGTGCTCTCCCATGATTATTACAATTCGGTAGTTTTCTTTTTGGGTTTTTGCTTGAATGAGTTGAAACAGCTTCAATCTGTATCGCATCATCTGGTGTATTATTATTTTCTTTGCAACAGTTTTGAATATTAGACAAATTAGTAGTATATACTCTCAAATTTTCTTTTCAAATATTTATCCATTTTTATGCTCAAAATTTAATTAATTATACACTTTTCTTCTTCAGGTTCAAAAGTTTTAGCCTTTCTTATCAACATACATAAAAGCAATAAGTAAATTCGCGCCAAACTTCTAGATTTCTAAATCTTTGTGTGATTATTTCCAATAATCTTTCTATGCACATATGCTTGACAGTTGGGAGGCGGAGAAAATATTGTTGTAGTGTGTTTAATATACATACTTTGAACAGAAACAAAAAACAGTGCTGCAAAAATATTAATCGATTACATTGTTGTATTGAAACTGTAGTAACTATTAATGTTTAGATTCCAAACTTTGGAAACAAAAAAGGAACAAAGTGAAATTTTTAAAACTCAAGTTATGAATGTATAAAAACTGTAGAAATCTGACATATATGTAAAAAATCTATTTTCTTATAAAAAACAAGTAAAAGTGCTATATTCGGCTGTGCCGAATCTTATATACCCTTCACTAACGTACGTCTGCTTTCTAACTTATAAAATAGTTTCAGTTAGCAAAAAATAAAAACAACTTCAGTTGCGTTTTTTGGTTACTTAAAAAAAATATTCCAAATTTCCCACCCTTGGAAAAGAAATTTTAATTTTTAAAATTTTTTTTAGCATAATGTGTAAAGCGGTTTTATTTAAGCAAAAGTACAAATTTTTAACCATTTTGGTAACGTTCATGTTATACAAAATATTGCAGTATCCAACCCTGGAATCAAAATTTTTATATTTTTTTTTTAATTTATAATACCAATTTTGTTTCGCCGAAATAAAAAACAATTTTAACTTGGAAAAAAACGACATTAATTGATTTTTGGTTATGTATTGTATAAAAAAATTTTAAATTTGGGAACTTTAAATTTTTAAATTTATTTTTAATCAATGCAAATCTTGATGATACCAAAAATGGTTTTATTTAAGAAAAACTTAAGATTTTTAAACATATTAGTTACCATATGTATCTCAAAATACCGAATGTACCAAAAAAAAAAATAAAATAAAATTTCCCACCCCTGGAGACGAAAACTAAATTTTTTTAAATAATGTTTTAACAATGCAAGTCTTTATGATGTATAAAGCGGTTTTATATAAGAAGAACTAAAATTTGTAACAATTTTTGTCACTTTCATGGACTACAAAACATTGCAGTATACAACACTGGAAATGAAATTTTGATTTTTTTAAATTTTTGATACCAAATTTATTTTGCCAGAATAAAAAATTATTTTAACCAAGAAGAAACGACGTTAATTGATTATTGGTTATGTTATTGTATTAAAAAATTCAAATTTCCTAACCCTGGATGGGAACTTTAAATCTAAAAATGTTTTTTCATCCATACAAATCTTCATGTTAGCAAAAACAGTTTTATTTAAGAAAAACTTAACATATTTATATATTTTAGTCATTATATGTACCACAAAATACCGAATGCGCCCAAAAAATATTTCAATTTCCGATCACTGGAGGCGAAAATTAAAACTTTTTAAAATTATTTTTTACCCATACAAGTCTTCATGATGTATGAAGTGGTTTTATTTAAGAAAAACTACAAATTTGTAACCATTTCTGTCACTTCCTTGTACTACAATATATATCAGTTTTCGTGCCCTGGAATCGAAATTTGTTTTTTTTTTTTTAATTTTGATACCAATTCTGTTCTACCAGGACAAAAAATAATTTTAACCAGGATAAAACGACGTTAGTTGATTTTTAGTTATTTTAATGTACAAAAAATATTAATATTTCCTACCCCTGGATAAGAATTTTTAAATTTTATAATTTGTTTCCATCTATGCAAATCTTCCTGATGTATAAAACGGTTTTATTTAAGAAAAACTTTAAATTTTTAAACATTTTACTTATTATATGTACCACAAAATACCGAATGTGTAAAAAAATATTCAATTTCCGATCCCTGGAATCGAAAATTGAATTTTTTAAAATTATTTGCTACCAATGGAAGTCTTCATGATGTATAAAGCGGTTTTATTTAAGAAAAATTACAAATTTATTACTACTTTCGTTACTTTCATGTACTACAAAATATTGCAGTACCGAACCCTGGAATCGAAATTTTTATTTATTTTAATTTTTAATACCAATTTCGTTTTGCCGAAATAAAACGTAATTTTAACCAGGAAAAATGACTTCAGTTGATTTTTGGTTAGCTTATTGTATAAAAAGAAATTGAATTTCCTAACATTGGATGGGAACTTTAAATTTTTTAATATTTTTTATCGATGCAAATCTTCACTACACCAAAAACGGTTTTATTTAAGAAAAACTTTGAATTTTTAAACATTTTAGTTATTATATGTACCACAAAACACTGAATGTACCAAAAAAAAAATTTTTAATTTCCCATCCCTGGAAAAAAAATTTTTTTTTAAGTTTTAAATGGACAGTTGAGGAGTCCCAATGCATGAAATAGGTTCAATTTTCAAATAAACAAAAAAATAATCGGTTTTTGGTGTTAATTTTGCGTCGAGAAATAGGTGTAAGTTTCCCAGCTCTGGAACCGTCCTTCCGATTTTTCTGAATTTCAATACCACTCTAAGTTAGCTCACTTCCAATCGATCAGTCCCAGAGTGAAGTCTCTAGCTCTTCTGGGGGCTTGGGAAAACCGATTTCACGTACAGACAGACGGACAGACGGACATCGCTCAATCGTCATCGCTATTCATAAGGATCCGAAATATATATACTTTATGGGGCGCATATTGATATCGAAGAAATTACACACGGAATGACAAACCTAAATATACCCTTTCACATTTTTGTGAAGGGTAAAAGTACAAACATTTTTTATTGCTCCAAAAAACTGGTAAAATCAGTTAAAACTGAACATTTGGCAACGCTGTTTTTTACCATTTTTTATAGACTGTCGTTAACAGTTGTGTTGGATGTGCAAAAGTTCGTTTACCAAGGAAGGGTGCTATTAATATTATATTTCAGCTCGGGAAATTTGTCATATAATAGCAGATACTTTACAAAATGACCCCGAATTACGACCACTTTTATACTCTTAGAAGGTATAAATGAAATATTTCAAAGTGCATGTTCATATGTTTTTATTAATATTATAGCAGCATTCCACATTATTTTGTAATCATTTATTTAGCAATAAGAAAGTTAGCATTTTAGCAATAAGAAAGTTAGCATTGCTACAATCGTTTAAGCACAATTTAAAATTTTTTTTTATAGCTCTTTCTGTTATTTTTATAAATTTTTTTCATTATTGTACGCTATTTCTTATAAACTATCTTCTTGTGTGTTTTTTTTTAATGTAATTGAGCTGAAACTGGCTTAAAACTAGTCACCAAAAGCTATCGAAATTCATCCTTTTTCATTACATACCTGCATAACCATGATAGTTTATGATGAAAATATTGTGGGTATTCACAATTTAAGCTATTTACCCATATTATCATAAAGTCATAATATATTAGAATAAAAAAAAAGTCATAATATAACAGCACTCTTTCAAATCTAAGTCGAAAAGTTGAAACTCTTTAGGTGAGACGGAGATAGTACTAGTATATGTTTGCCACAGTTACTTACATATGATTACATTTTATTATTGCTTTTGCAATAAATCACATTTTTATAGCACAAATCTATATACATATATATACATATATATATATATATATATATATATATATATGTATTTATATATATATATATATATATATATATATAGATATATATATATATATATATATATATACATATATGTATATATATATATATATATAAATATATATATATATATATATATATATATATATGTATATATATATATATATATATATATATATATACATATATATATATATATATATATATATATATATATACATATATATATATATATATATATATATATATATATATATATATATGTATTTATATATATATATATATATATATATATATATATATAGATATATATATATATATATATATATATATATATATATATATACATATATATATATATATATATATATATATATACATAATATATATATATATATATATATATATATATATATAAGTAAATTAATCCTCCAAAACGTACAAAAAAAAGGGCGCAGAATTCCAGCATGTGCAGTGTTCAAAGAAAAAAATGTTCTGCACAAATGAGAATAGATGGCGAAAAGTTAATGCCACAAATTTCGATTTACTTTCTTTCTTTCTCATCTCGTGGAGCACGGAACAAAGCTCCGACCCCCGGCGATATTTTAATATTATAACACTTATACAGTTAGAAGACTTTTAATATATATTTTGCAGATTTTTTATTATTTAACCGTAAACAATTTTTGACGGTTTGGGTCTGAATATTTAAATATGCTTTAAAGCAGTTGATTTCGCTTTTGGGTAATAAGACTGCCTGGTATTTATTCGATTTGGAATTAACTCAACTGATTGCAAGCTTATGGACAAACAGCTTTAAGTAAAAACTCAAACAATTAGTTCAAAAATTTTAGTAGTCTTAGCAAACAGACAAAGTTAAGCATCTGAATACGCAGTATTGTTTTGTTAATTCATGGTTATGCAGAAACCGCTACATGGAAAATAACTTTATGGGTTACCAATCACTCTCATATATATTAGAATGAATTAGTCTCTTTGAATTACTTTGCCGTCAGTAAAACGTCTGCGATTTACTTAAAAGAGGAGTTTGTCAGACATACACACAGTGTTGTTATTACAACTTGACATTAACCTAAAGTGAGCGATAAGTATACGCATGCTCAACGTTCCTAAGTAACTCCAATATATGGTTAAAGAATTCATAATTTTCCTTTCAAGAGCTAAAGATGTACATATGAACATAAAATTTTTATAAATTTTTTCGCTCCACAAATTACATGTATATATCATTGGCCTTTTTGAGTATTCATACCACACATCAAAAGGGATCAATTACCCAATGCTGGTTGAATCAACAACGCCTTCACAGTAACTCCTGCCAACTTCAATTACAATTTATAACAATAAAAATCTTATCACTTCTTTCTAGTATCTAGAGACATCGGGTTAACCGGTCAAAATAATGAGTCCTTTTGCTAACTATTAATAAGAATAAAATTATATAATAAAATTTTAAATAAAAGAAACAAAACCTAAAATTAAAAACTAAATTCAAAGCTTGCACAAAACTAATAATTAAAGCATTACATTACAACCTAAATTAGAGTGTTAAGTGTCGAAACCTATGTATACGGTAAAACACATAGGAAATGAGTTAAATGGCAATAACATGTAAGCAAAAATTAATGAAAAAATTTACATTTCTACTTATCGTTGACTTGGAGTGTAAATCTGTTGTTCGCAAGAGAAACACATTTATGTACATCGCACTGATTGGCTAATATATTACTGTATGTTGAATATCCACAATGTGTGCGAGATGTTAACATATATTAATCTCTCTTGAAAACTTTTGATAAAATGATTTAGCAGGTTTACACTGCCTGCCGAAAATTTGTATGTATGTACGCAAGTATATTTACATTTGGGGGATTCACACTGTAGTCATAGAGTCATAAAATAATAGCACTAAATATATGACTAGTGTGAACAACCCGTAATTACTTGGTCTGCAAAATAAAGTTGTATATACAAACTCTAACAGCTTCTGCCTTCTTATGAGCTGAATAAATATTTTTTGCGGTGGCATATGGAAAAACGTTCAGTGACTGCCACCTACGTATATAAGTTAAGGCCCAACTATAATATGCGTAGGCTAGCTTTGGCTACTGTCAAAACTCGACGAAAAGACTGTCAAATGCATAAGCGAACATTTGTGTGGCTATATTATACTTACACTCAGTTGTAAAGCAATGCACTTTTGCAAAAACTAATTTATGATATATACATAACATGTAAATACATATATAAATATTTTCAATTTATACATACATAAATATATTATCACAAGTAGGTTATTACCAATTTAGAAAGTGATTTAAGCAATAAATTGGAAAGTACTACAATGTACAACAATGTATAACAATGTTTGCAAGTGGTTGGCAACGTATCATAAATTGTAGGAAAATACACAAAAACACTATCACCCCGATTATGAACATTCCCGGGGAAACAAATTCCCTGGGAATTAGCTTTTCCCGAGAATAATATCCTCCTATTCTAAACAACTGGGGAAGGGAATAATAGGAGAAAGAATTCGAAAAATTCGAAGTCAGCTGTTTTGTTTTGTTTTGTTTTAACAAAAAAGTTTACAATTCAGTTTTTGAAGAATTAAACGTACAAAGTGCAAAAAAATTCAGTGTAGCTTTTATAATGGTAGCTGAAGCAAAACACGTTGAAGCTCAGCAGATGGACAAGAAGGAGCAAAGGATAGCAAGAAGAAAGTTACGCGATGCCAGCAATCCACTTGAGTTGCCGCAAACTTTGTAAGTTTATGAAGAAACTATTAATAACATTTCTTGGTATTATAATTTTTCTCTGTAAGGTTTGCAAAATATTACAGGGTAAACAAACCTGCCTTCAAATATCTTCTGGATCTGTTAATGTCACACACTGAGCCAAAACGTAAGGCGTATGCAGTTTCCCCAATCGTTAAATTAAGAGCAACCCTACGCTTCTTTGCCGAAGGTGGGTACCAAACGGGCATAGGGAAAGACTGTGATGTGTCTGTAGCCCAGTGTAGCCTTAGCAAAGTTCTGGCAGAAGTTATCAATCTATTTGAGGATCATCTATGCCCAAGGTGGATAACTTTCTGCAGAACGAAAGAAGAAAAACGTAGAATTGCCTTAGCTCTTTATTTAAAGCATGGCATTCCTAGCGTTATAGGATGCGTTGACGGAACGCATGTCCGTATTATTGCACCTTCCAAGAATAAACACCTATACTACAACAGAAAGGGGTACTACAGTTTGAATGTAATGCTGGTAAATTAGTTTTCTATTTGAAATTTTGAACCAAAATTAAAAAAAAAAATTGCAGGTGTGTGATCATGAGCTGAGGATTCAGTACGTTGATGCCTCCCATCCTGGTGCGTGTCACGATTCCTTTATTTGAAATTCCAGCGAATCGCGAGTACATCTTGAGCAAGAATACCTTAGAGGCGGCAGCAGTTATTGGCTTCTTGGTAAGTATTTATGTATGTATATGATAAGAAAAATTAACAACGCATTTTTTATTAGGAGACGCAGGCTATGCACTAGAGCCATGGCTTCTGACCCCTCATAGATGTCCACAGGATGGGTCCGTTGAAATAAAATTCAACGAAATTCACTCCAAGTGTCGCAATGTTGTTGAGCGCACCAATGGCGTCTTGAAAAATAGATGGCGATGCATTCTTGGTGCTAGAGAGCTACACTATGCTCCAGAAAAAGCAGCTAAAATCACAAATGTTTGCTGTGCGTTACATAATATTTGTATTCATTTTAAGTGCAATACTGATGTAGAGGGTCTAGAAAATGGAGATATTCTTAGTTTTCAAGATAATGATGTGGTATCCTTAGCTTCTGCGCAATATTTGTCCGTTGCCCAAAATATTAGAAATAACATAGGGAATAACCTAGTTATAATAAACCTCAATCATAATTGAACACAAGTACAATTTACTAATAAAAAATTCATCACATTTTATTAAAAAAAAAAGTTAAAACTAAAAAGAAAAAACAAAATAAAGACTTTTAAAGATTAAAAACAAAAATAATTCATTATTCACAGGTTGTTCAGTTCAAAATTAAAAGCTAAAATAACTTACATACAAATATAAACTAAAATAACCTACACTATAAAAACAGAAATCATTTTCAGGTACAATTCATTGTTCACATATCACATATGTACATATTAATCTTTAATATTTCAGCTCTTCCAACTTCAATAATCGTCGGTTTTTTTCGATTTTATCTTCGATTTCTTTGAGTCGCAATTTTTCCATCACCAAGTTGTGACGCTTTTGCTCTTCCAACTCTGCCTTCTTTAAATCGTAAAGGCGGTCAATAGAGCGATATACTTTCCTGGTGATTTGTTGCTGCTCTTTCATCGATTCCAGTATCTGTTTTTGTATACCGATCTTCTCTGTGAGGACGTCTCTTAGAGATACGAGCGTGTCCAAACCATTTTTCGTGTTTGGTTTAATTCTTTTTGCGGGTGGCTTTTGGGGTGTTTCGTTTTCGCTGTTATGTGCACTGCTTTCAACTACATCATCTAACAAATCCAGCAATGTATTTGAGACACTCTCTGTAGTTGGATTCGTAGAGCCTAACCCGAACTTGTTGGCCACACCCTCCACAGACTCCTTCATACATACCAAATTGTATATTGCCTCTTCATATGGAGACAATTTCTGCTCCATATTCGGGCCTCCACCAGTTCCGTTTGAAAATTTAAAATTCTGCGCCGCCTTGTGCCGGACGTACTTTTTCTGGTCGCACCAAGCCTGAAAAATGTTTTGCTTACAATTTATGATATTTTAAAGGACTAATTTTGTTATTCATACCTTCTTCCATTCGGCGATACTTTTTGATGGTGGCCCAGCTGCGTTCAATTCCGCCTCCAAATTGCGCCATACTCCGTTTAACTCTTCCTTGCTTCCCTTGAACCATCCTCGTGCAATATCTGGCTGGAATTGCATAGCATTTAAGAGAATGTCCAACTGCTTTCTATTTGTTGTTTTTGACCTGAAAGTAACAATAAATTAAGATATCATTAACATTTTTCATGAAAAATATTAAATACTTACATTTTTTTGCACAACTCCCTTTGAATTTTTTGGCGGAATTATTCCCAAAATTTGTCATCACATTCTCCCTCTCACTGACATTCGTAATACCTACTTTTTTCCCGGGGAAGAGTTTCCCAATTTCGAAGTTTATTTAGAATAGGGGAACAGGGAATTGGGAACAAATTCCCAGGGAATTGGTTTTCATAATCGGGGTGTATAATATATATACAATAAACAAACGCTAAATATTTAATGTTTCCATTAATTTTTGGCATTATTTATTCCATTATCTGTAGAATTGATTTCGGCGTACATTGCAGCTTCTCTTGTGTGCACGTATCAGTCTATGTTATGTGTGTATCTAAAAATAATTATCAATAACGAACAACAGTTTCGCTCTATGCATAGGAAAATTAAATTCAACGAAAAGTTAGCAAAGCAAATTATGGTCGCACACATTTGATTGTATGTATTCGCAAATTCGCCTGCGCTAGCGTACGCATATTATAGTTGGGCCTACTATAAAATGCTCTAGAGATCTGATTCGAAAGGCTGAAAAACTTTAGACGAGACGACGTTAGTACATGTTTGCCGCCGTTACTTATATATGTTTCACGACAAAAAAGCCGATAAAAAATTGTTCATACCTATACATTAAATCACAATTTCTCAATAAAATACTTACGATGAAAGCTAACACTCCCACGATTCCAGAGGTGGTTTGGGTTTTCATGTGCGTTACACATATAAAAAGTTATACGGCCTTAAAGTCGAACTATTTTCATAATTTTTTCATAACTTTTATGTAGCAAAAAAAGGGTTTGCTAAAATGAATATAAATAAAAATGCTTGCAATTACATTTCTTTTATTCAGAAATGCAGCAGAAACAATGAAAAAATCGTAAAATTCAAATATATATAACAACACTGTAAGACAAATTGTGAAGAATTTAGCCAACATATGTACCTTAAAACAAGTAAAAGTGCTATATTCGGCTGTGCCGAATCTTATATACCCTTCACTAACAGACGTCTGCTTTCTAACTTCTTTTTTTTTCTTTTAAAAAAATATTAAAAATTTCCCAACAATGGAAACGAAATTTTAATTTTTCAAAAATAAAAGTATTCATAATGTGAAAGCAGTTTTATTTAAGTAAAAGTACAAGTTTTTAACCATTTTGGTAACGTTCATGTTATACAAAATATTGCAGTGTCCAACCGTGGAATCGAAATTTTTATTTTTTTTTTAATTTTTAATACCAATTTTGTTTTGCCGAAATAAAAAGTAATTTTAACCAGAAACAAACGACGTCAGTTGATTTTTGGTTAATTTATTGTTTAAAAAAATTTAAATTTCCTAACCCTGGATGGGAACTTTAAATTTTTAAATTCTTTTTTTTCATCAATGCAAATCTTCATTACACCAAAAATTGTTTTATTTAAGAAAAACTTAAAATTTTTAAACATTTTAGTTATTATATGTACCACAAAATACCGAATGCGCCAAAAAAAATTTTTTTTATTTCCCATCCCTGGAAATTTTTTTTTTTAAGTTTTAAATGGACAATTGAGGAGTCCCACAGCATGAAATAGTTTCAATTTTCAAATACGCAAAAAAATAATCGGTTTTTGGTGTTAATTTTGCCTCGAGAAATAGGATTAAGCTTCCCAGCTCTGGAACCATCCTTCCGATTCAGTCCAAGAATGAAGTCTCTAGCTCTTCTGGGGGCTTGGGAAAACCGATTTCACGTACGGACAGACGGACATCGCTCAATCGTCATCGCTATTCATAAGCATCCAGAATATATATACTTCATGGGGTCGCATATTGATCTCGAACAAATTACACACGGAATGACAAACCTAGATATACCCTTTCACATTTTTGTGAAGGGTATAAAAATAGGCAGCTTCATTGGACCCGAAAAACTAGGCACATCACAAAACAACTTTTATGCATCACTAATCTGATTTTCTGATATATATACTAAAATATCCATAAGAAGATATAGGTGTTTTCTATGCCAACTTTTTAAATGTAATGATTTTAAAAATCATCCATATTTGATATATATATATATATATATATATATATATATATATATAAATACATACATATATATATATATATATATATATATATATATATATGTATATATATATATATATATATATATATATATATACATATATATATTATTTATATAAATATATATATATATATATATATATATAATATGAAATTTAATTGTTTGGTGGTTAAGCAATGTCTATATGCATTTCATTGGCGCTTTTTACCAAATCGCCAGTAGACTTCAACCACAGTTTTGAAAAGTTTCAAACTTCTCAACATATTAAAAGACTTTTATAAACCATCTCAGAATTATGTTAATCAGCCCAATCATGAATATTCTCGAGAAATTTGTTTCCCTTAATAAAAACTTTTCTCGAGAAAAAATTCCTCCAATCATAAATTCCCGGGGAAAGAAAAATAAGGGAGAAGGAAAATCGAAATTTCGAAGACAGCTGTTTTGCTTATTGTGATTGCATTTTTGTTGCTTACAAAAATTTATATCAGTGTTTAATTAATTTGCTTTCAACAAAAAATAAAAAATTTAGTTAAAATGCATAGTATTGCTTTTCGGCTTCTTGCGGGAAGCGTGTCCACTGCAGAATATGAGCAGCAGTTAAGAAATCTCAAGATTGAAAGAAGGCAGCTGCGCGATGTGTCTAACCCACTTGAGTTGCCACAATCATTGTGAGTAAATAGAAAAGTATTGTTACTTAATTTTAATTATTACTTTTTGTTTAATTATAGATTTCAAAAATACTACTGCGTAAATAAAACTGCTTTCCGTTATTTATTGGAAGTACTTACAGAGCACTCTCAACGGGCCAAAAAACAATTTGCTATTCCAGCGGTAGTTAAGCTCAGTGGATGCTTGCGTTTTTTTGCGGAAGGTGGCTACCAAACCGGTATTGGCAAGGACTCTGACGTACATTTAGCGCAGTCTTCTTTCAGCATGACACTGAACGATGTACTAAATATTTTTGAAACACGTCTTTGTCCGATTTGGATAAATGTGCCGAAAACAGCAGAAGAAAAGTGGAAAATCGCTCTGGCCTTTTACAAGAAGCATAATATTCCTGGAGTTACCGGTTGCATCGATGGAACCCATGTGCAAATAATCGCGCCAACTGCAAACAAACACCTTTTCTATAACAGAAAAGGAAAATTTAGCTTAAATGTTATGCTGGCAAGTATTGAAAGTTTTTATACGAAGTTTTTATCTACTTATACTTCTAAGGAAATAACTTATTTTAAGCGATGATTGTTTACAGCTTTGCCATGACGAATTAAAAATACGTATCGTTGACCCGTCCCACCCAGGTGCTTCCCACGACTCATTTATATGGAACAATAGTGACCTGCGGTTTCACTTTGAGCAAAAGTATACGCAAGGCGAAACCAACTTTTGGCTATTAGGTAAGTTTTTGTTAAATAACTTATGAAAATGAAATAATAATTCACATATTTTTATACAAATAGGAGACGCAGGATACCCTTTGGAGCCGTGGCTCTTAACTCCACATCGCGTCCCAGAAGATGGATCTCCAGAAATGAGATTTTACGAGGTACACTCAAAATGCCGCAATATTATTGAGCGTACAATTGGGGTATTGAAAAATCGTTGGAGGTGTCTCCTCGGCGCACGAGAGTTGCACTACACTCCTGAAAAAGCCGGACAAATTGTAAATGTATGTTGTGCTCTACACAACATATGTATCCATTATAAGGTAAAGGACTCATGCAACGAACCTACAGATGTAAGTATGCCAGAAGAGGAAGTAGCAGTATCCGAATCAAACCAATATTTAGCTTCAGCTCAAGCTATAAGAGTTAATATTGGCCGTACCCTTTTATAACTACTTGTAAAGAAATTTTATTAAACACATGTACATATCTATATTTTTAATTATTGTTTATTAAAAAGTAAAATATAAAAAGTTGGCATATTGCCAATTCATTTTAAAATTAAAAAAAATTCATTACTTTTAACTTTGTTACACATTCTTATTTATATAAATATATATACACATAAAACAAAATCAAATATTTGTCATATCACTTTAATTCCCGTAACTGCATTTCTAATCTATTTTTTTCTAATTTATATTCTATTTCTTTTATTCTTTGGGTTTCCATAAAAGCATTGTGCCGCCGCAATTCTTTAATTTCCTCACTTTTAAGATCTTGCATTTTTTTTAAATGTTTTTCACTGTTTTCATTCAGTTTTTCGATAGATCGGTAAATTCTTTTCGTATTTTGTTGCTCATCCTTTTGATTTTCTACTATTGTTTTTAATGTTTTTACTAGGTCCTTTTGCACTTCAAGCTCAGCTTGAAGGGCATCGTACGCAGTTTTATCTAATTCCTTATGAGCACTTGAATTTTTATAATTTGAAATTTTTTGGCGAGTTGAGGATGGTAGGATACTTTCAGTTGTTGTAGTTGGTGGTGAAATGCTGTGTGGAATCTCATTTGGTTCATCTGCAGGAGTGAGAATTATTTCATCAATAATTTTTGGAGTATTAAGTCCATAAGAACTTGCAGCTACACCTTCGACTGCAGATTTCATGCCAACGAGGTTGTAAATGGCTTCCTCTATGGGAGAAAATTTTAATTCCTTGTTCGGGCCACCTCCAGTACTTTTTTTTTCTCTCAGATTTTGGGTAGCCTTCTGGCCAACATATTTTTTTTAATCTGCCCACACCTGAATATATAAAACAACTTCTTATACATACTATTATGGGTATTTTTTCAAATATCCAACCTTTTTCCATTCAGCAGTACATTTAGTTGGAGGGCCAAGAAATTTAGCTCCATTTCAACATTTTTCCAAAATCTTAAAATTGTCTCCTTGCTGCCTTTATGAAATCCACACGCAATATCAGCATTGGCTTCCATTAAGGTCACCAGCTGCTGCATTTGTTGCTTATTGGTATGTTTTGACCTAAAAATTACATTAAACATTTTTTCTTTTATTATATTTTAATTTTAAAAATAAATACTTACATTTTTGTACAAACTCCCTTCAAAATTGTAAGCGAAAAATCAGTTGAGAAATTAAATGGTTTTTCCCCTTTTTTTCCATTGATGATACCTACTTTTCTCACTTCGAATTTTTTCACTTCCCTCAGTTGGAAAAAAGGGAAAAAAATTTATTCATGATAGGAGAAAAGGAAAAAGTGAAAAAACTCCGACGGAATTTTTGTTTATGATTGGGCTGAATAAATTAACTATAAAAATTCACAAATGATTTCAAAAAATCACATTATAAGAAGTGTAGTAGGCTATGAAACTTATACAAACCAAAACCCAACAAACAACTTTTATTCGATATGAATCTATTTTATTTTTCTACACCTTTATACAATTAGAAATCCTTTGGATAACAATGAAAGTATTTATAAGTCAAATCTAAAAAAAACTTCAGTCACGTCTAATTTAAGCTTTCAGTCTGTTTGTATACAAGTAACTATGTGGAATATACATACATATCTTTCAATATAATATGTCTTCAATAAGCATGTATGCATGATTTATAACGTATAAAAATGAATAATTCTGTCTCTCTTGCTCATGTACCCACTCATATGCAATGCATTCTGCTAAGTTGGAAAAAATTGTGGTAATACGTTGAATATATATATATATATATATATATATATATTTATATGTACATATATATATATATATATATATATATATATATACAATATATATATATATATATATATATATATATATATAGATATATATATATATATATATATATATATATATGTACATATATACTATATATATAATATATATATATATATATATATATATATATTTATATTATAAAATAAAATAATATATACAAGAGTTAGAAGCACAATTGTACAAAGTTGCCTATAGGCAACAACGGGGCTGAAAAGTTTAATTTAATTTCCAAGAGAAACACAAACCTTTTGACAACCTTTTGTACTATTCTACCAACAAAATACGTGTGTTTTTTGGTGTTGTTATTTGTTGTACTAGTGGCGTTACCTGATTATTGTGCCATGAAATATACAAAAAAATAATTAGTTGAAATAAAATTTTTTCAATTCACATATACATACATACAAACAAAATGTTTTTTTTGTCAAAAACGAAAAAATTAACAATATCTTTTTTACAAAAAACAGTTTGTTTGTATTTGTGAATTGAAAAAATTTTAGGAACAAGTTTCCAAACGTTTCATTCTCCGATTTAATGAAACTTTTGTCATCGGTAGTACTCTTAAATCTAAGAATTGTGGTAAAAAAATTTTGGAGCGGACGCTCTTAGTTTGGGAGTTATGGACCTCTAAATTTCAAACATATATGTGCCTATAACATCCTTTATATAACCGGTACATAATTGATATGTACCGTGGTTGTGCTGATTCGGAAAGGGTAGCGGTTAAAAATTCAAATTTTTGTTCTGACTTTTTTTACAAAAGTACCGTTAAATCGAAACGGGGTCTGTATAATGCTTTTTTATTGTATAGTAAAATAGATAGAAGACATTCATACCTTTCATTTGACATCTGTATCATAAATATCTGATAAGTAATGAAGACACAGAACTAAGTTTTCACAGAACTACACATATTAAGTATACAAAAATATACAATGAGTGTAACACAAAAATGTTTCTTGTGATAACAATGGACTTCAAATTTAGTACTGCCGCGCTGTAAAGATTTTCTGCATTGCCGGTCTCCGGCCGTGCTTCAGCATTTTCTCCTCTACGTATGTCGAACAGTGGCTTCGCTGAGGAAATATTTTCTGCATTGCCGGCCTCCGGCCGGGCTTCAGCATTTTCTCCTCTATGTATGTCGAACAGTGGCTTCGCTGAGGAAAGATTTTCTGCATTGCCGGCCTTCGGCGGGGCATCAGCATTTTCTTCCCTTACATATGTGTATACTCATATATTGCAAAAACAAATTATGCAAGTAGCAAAAACATTAACAACTAAACCTGTTATACATTTGTATGCGTACACTTCTAATAACGAGATTGGTTCACATCTGTATGAAATGTTTCAACGTTCAGTAAAATCATACCTGACATTATTTTAAGTTTTAAATCCTTTGTAGAGTCTTCATTCCTTATTAGATATATAGCATACAGGTGTCAAAAGAAAGGTATGAAAGTCTTCTATCCATTTTACTATATAATAAAAAACCGTTATATAGACCCCTTTTCGATTTAACGGTACTTTTGTAAGTACCGTTATATCGGTACAACTATGTACCGGTTATATAAAGGATGTTATAGGCACATATATGTTTGAAATTTAGAGGCTCATAACTCCCAAACTAAGAGCGTCCGCTCCAAAACCACAATTCTTAGATTTAAGAGTACTACCGATGACAAAAATTTCATAAAAATCGGAGAATGAAACGTATTGTAAACTTAAGCCAAATTTTATTTCAAATAATTTTTGTTTGTATATGTTAAATTGAAAAAAGAAAAACATTTAATTTTAAATTACATATGCATGAAGAAGCTACACAAAGAAGTAGCGAAATATTGGAATAAAATAAAACACAATTTTTATATAAAAAATAAAAAATAATATACCTTTTGCCTGAATAAACCTAATAAATTAATACAAAATAAGGTCGAATAAGTTTATAAAATATACATATATATGTATATATATATATATATATATATATATATATATATATATACATATACATATGTATATACATATATATATATATATATATATATATATATATATATATATTGTCTCGCTATTTAAAATGAACTTAGTGATAACAATTATGAATAAGAAAAATAAACAATTTAAATACAGTCATATGTACTATACATGTACATGTATTGATATACATTAGGGGAGCGATTATCTATATGATGGAAATTTTTTTCGCTGATATATCTCTAAAATACCGACCAGGCACCCGGTTAATCGGTGAAAATCGAGGCCAATGAAGTTCGACGAAACTTTTACCTTTTGACTTTTATGTTTCATAGATCAATAATTATTAATTTAAATAAGTCTTCTATAAAGTTGTTGGCCGCAAAGTTTTTAATATATAGGTATATCTTAGAATTTTCTTTTTTTTATTTGTGGATAATTAATTCAAACATCTGAACTGCAATATATAGACTTAAGTTAAAAATATGAATGCATATAAATATCCATAATATGTAGAGTATTTATGGTAACATATACATATTACTTATAGCAACAAGACAAGTTTAATGTGACCCTCTCTTGGGTTAGGTTAGGTTTAAAGGCTATTGTTTACTGATGTTTGAAAAAGCTTTCACTCTATGGATTTTATGTTTTATAACTGAATTTACATATAGGTTGACTTCCAAAACGTTCATATACAAAGTTTGTATACAGTATTGCTACTGTATTTAAACCCTATCCATATGCCTTGCTTGCTTTCTTACTGCATTAAAAATTCTTGGCGGCGGCGTTTTAAAATAGTATACAAAAGTAATAGACGTTTTGGAAGTCAGCCATATAAATTGAAAAAATCGAGTTCTTACCAGATCTCCACGTTTTGAAATCATAGAAAGCCTCCCTGACTAGTTCTGAGAACCGGTCACTATGTCTGTAAGTATGTGACCTGCCTGAATTAAACCAAACTGCTGGCGTTTTGAACAACCTTCCTGAACTTAGATTTGCTGTGAACTTTAGCCGATTCGAACTGGTAAATTTCAAGATATCTGAAACAAAAATGCTTTTTTTCAACTGCTTCACCGACCGTTTCCGAACTGCTTCGAAGTAATAGATTTTTAGAATAACTTTTTAGTGGATTTAACGATCGATTAGAAAAACTAATTAACTCTTAACAATAAAAAAGAACGTCGATCACCGCCGCAAACAAGGTAGAATTCTTGAGATATCGTGAACAAAAAATTCTAAATAAATGATTTTTCTAAACTCCAGCTAGTGTTCTCGATTCTTTTATAGTAAAGGAAAACTAAGTCAGTCGTTGCTTATCAAGTAGGAATCGGTTCATTTGAAAATTGAAAAATTTTTTTCAGCATGGAATAGCAGAAAACAAGGATACGTTAGCTGTGCGGGAAATCTGTAATTCTGAGCAGTGCTATTAATGAAACCAAATGAAACTTTTCTAGTAGTCTGTGTATTGTTCTTTCGGTTCGTGGTTAAACTCATGACAGCTAAGATAAGATCTACATTTCAGGATATCATTCTTCTTAAGGAGTTCAGGATGGTTTGACGTGGAGGAGTTTGACTCTAGGGTCAAAGGACCCAAATGGATTGGCTCGAGGACACAATAGCCCTCAAGTCTTACCTAATCTAAGAAATGGTTATAAAGTCTATACATGTAATGTATATTAATATGCATGCATATTATGAACTTTCAAAGGTA
Organism: Linnaemya vulpina; assembly: GCA_963675445.1. NCBI lineage: Eukaryota > Metazoa > Arthropoda > Insecta > Diptera > Tachinidae > Linnaemya > Linnaemya vulpina. The sequence continues at coordinate 52,572,415 of OY776277.1, forward strand.
AAAACTTCTTTCTGTAAAGTTGATATATATCAAGTTATAAAGCATAAAAGTCGCAAGGTTTTCTCAACTGAAAATTTATTCGTGGCCTTTCTATTGGGATTTATTTTACAGGCGAAATACAGCTCTTAATATTAAGTGTTACCCTAATGTTCATACATATATATAAACAAAACAAGAAGCAAAAGCAATTAAACTGCTATTAAATTTAAATTAAGACACAATAGAATATTCTTGCTTTATTAGTACGAAAGAGAAATAGCTTTTGATACCCAACATGAAATATGTTGATATGTTCAGTATGTCATTTAGTTTAAATCACAAATAAAGTTTGGAGATATGGATGCAAACGCAAAATTCTATCATTCATCCCATATTGGAAGCATTGAATGAGGAATTTCAGGCACAGGACGGCCCAAAATTACCGAAGAAAGGAATTCGAGTTCATTATAACTTCTTATATAAGACATAATCATGAAATATTTTTTACATCACATTTTCCAATACCTTTCGCAAAACTTCAGATGTTATATTAATGGATGGGTCTAGGCTTTCCAACAACCCAAAGGAAACCGTCTGGAACGGTTAGCTCTGGTGAATCCGTATGACTGTTGAAATCGATTGTTTGTGAAATAATTCGTGGGACCAGTAACATGAAACCACATTTCATGTTACTCAAGAATAGTTTTCTACGGCTGTTCTTGGAAAATATCCAAACATTGTCCATTTGCCACATATATGATCTAATTAACCTTTCCGACGAAACACCGCAGAAAACAGTACACTGAAGAGAATGTTGCATTGCGACAATCTTGTGATCCTACCTTAAGTAAAGAAGGAGAATCTCAAGTAAATTCGAATTCTTTTGCAAGAAAACGTGTGCACATTTGTGTTAATATATACACATATTTGCAAAATGTAAAAATCCTACATTGTTATCTCGACACAATTACATACATATTTACATAATTATATATGTATCTCGTTTTGTTATGAATTTCATCTACTATACGTAGGAAAACTCTTTCAGTCTAGAATAACTCTTCATATAAACCAAATTTAGGCCGAACTCGTTCATTAATACCTCTTTGAATAAAAAGTTATGCACACACATATAAAATACTTTATTTCAATCATAGGTTTTTGTTTAATGGAGAACAAATGTGGGATTTCGTTCATTTTACAAGTTCATTGTAAAAACACGAATTAACTTCAGAATGGGTCATCCCTCTACAAGTATTGATTGAACAGGAAACATCTGCACGTTACAAGTGCATAAACTATCTTTGACAGATTCTATGATATATCTATTAAGCTTTAAGGCCTAATTCATAAAAGAATAATAAGAAAGTTATACGCATAAAATAAAATGATTTATATTTATTATTTAATCTTTTAATATAAAGTACAGTATTTCAACAACCAGGTCTTCGAAATAACTCTTTCGGCATGTTTTGCGCACATGACGGCTGATTAAAACTGTGAATAAAACGGCAGGAGGGGAAATATAACTTTTTTTGTGTGGAATTTGTTCTACTATTTAATATTAGGTTTATTCAAGATGGATAACGAAACAGTTCGAACTTATGCGATAAAAAAAAAAATTAACTGTCTGAGTGTACCAAAGTTGCTGAAACACAATCATAGTTTTGACATACTAATGCCTGAATCTTCGTCATTTCAAAAAGCTTTTGGGAATTTCATATAAAACAAAACAGTATAATTTTGCCAATTGCAGTCGTTTTTAAAGTAATTTAATTATCCCCTGTATCCGCGCTCGATGTACATCCATATCACACTTCGTCCTCTAAATATTTCTTACTAGTCACGGCAATATGATCTCAAAAATAGTATACTCGGTGCTGATAGTTATTAATTACTTGTAACAGTTAAAACTCTCACTAGTGGTTAATTTCCACAGGGTACACGTGCGTTATATGTCATATTGTCTTGGCCAGGGCGTACTTAACTAGGTGGCAGCGTTAAGAAAGTAAACAATTTTTTGCTTCTATTGGATTTTTGTTTGTTGTGAATTTTGAATGTCAAATGTTGATTAATTTTATTTATGTTCGGATAGATATTTGAAATAAAATTATTTACAAAAAAAGAAATTTTGAATTTATTTTTGTGAAAAAGTGAGACAAAAGAAAATAATTATAAATATTTCATTGCAAAAACTAATTCAAAACTAGTTCTTAATAGAAACATTCTTCTTTATGATGAAAAGCATTTAAAATCGTTACTTTCTTCACATATATACTTGAGAATATCTTGAACTTTAAACGAAAAAAAAACACTATATGTTGGTTGATTGTCTGCGAAGAAGACAAATTTTATTCCACAAGTTTTGTTCCAGAATTTATATTTTATTCATAGACTAATGCCCAATGGTTTTATTTAATAAATTTTTAATATTTTTGTTTCTGTGGTCTTGTTTTGCTATGCTTTTGACATTTAAATATTGACTTATTGTTTTGACATTCAAATATTTATTACACAAACAAAAACACCTATGTTGTTGTATTGTTGTACTTGTAGCCCTTACGCTGCCACCTAGTTTATTACGCCATGGTCTTGGCGTAACCTCGTCAATTAGTTATGAAATAAGTAGATATGTAAGTGCCATTTCACAGTATCTCTTTTTAGCCTAACTTATTATTTTGACAATTTAATGAAAGTTTTTCTCATTTTAGAAAAACTCTCATTAAATTGTTTTCTGTTATTTCAAAATGTTTTTGAAAATCAGTCAGCAGACGTTCTTAAAAATTGTAAAAATATGTAATTATATCCATTTTATTCCCTTTGTATCTTCGATTACCATCATCTTCCTCCATCTGTTCAAGTACTCTCCGTTTTGTTGGTTATTTTAGGACACCAAAGTATGTAATCGATTCATTACCGAATGGGATCGGATTCTGCGACATGGCCTTATAATTATTTTTGTTCAAATTTGCACTATTTATACACATCTAAAATTTTAGAACAGTATACGTTGAAGACTCAACTACGACGCCAGCGCTTTGGACTTTGGCTAGCACCCTTGCTAAGTCGACATGTATATATGTATGTATATCCTGGTTATTATGAATGGATATAGAAACATTTATCATACATATATAAAACTCGAAATGCTAACAGAAAAGCTCGGATTCAGCGCTCTTTGAAGAACACAAGTGCTGTTAGGAAGCGTTATATCTAGCACCAAAGACGCTAAAATGGTATCTCTGCTTTTCCACATAACAAAACGACATATATATAATTATGTAAATATGTATGTAATTGTGTCCAGAAAAAAATGTAGGTTTTTACAATTTGTAATTACATACATATGTGTATATATTAACACAAATATGCACACGTTTTCTTGCAAAAGTATTCGAATTTACTTGACTTATTTTCAGATCTCTCGCATTCTTTAATAGCTATAGTAGGAAATTGCAGGTATTCAAAGATTTCTTTCATATATATTTGGAAGATACACACTATAGTCATAAAATCATAAGTCATAAAAGAATAGCACGAAATATACTACTAGTGTGACCAACCCGTCATAGCTTGGTGTGCTAAATAAATTTGTATATATAAACTATAACAGCTGTCGCCATGTTATGAGCTGAATATATTTATTTTGCGGCGGCATACGGAAAAACGTTCAGTAACTGCCAGCTTCGTAAGTTAAACGAGAAAAATTTTTCACTTGTATATAAATAGTTTTAGCGATTTAGTGCTCTTTTAATACTTTTTATGTTATAAAAATGTGGTATAATATACAGACATATGGTATGAATAATTTTTTAGCCGCTTTTAAGTCATGAATTGTATATAAGTAACGGCCCCAACCATATACTGTCGCCGTCTCGCCTAAAGATATTCAGCCGTTCGACTCAGATCTCTCGAGCTATTTTATGACAACACAAAAACATACCTGAAGAGTGCTATTATTTTATTACTTCTTTATATGCAGCACAACAACAACTTTTTTAGACTGGTCTAAAATTTTATGACTTGACTCAATACCACGAAGTGTCAATACATACATATAAATATTTCTAAACATCTCTGTCGGAATTTGAGCTAACCATAAGCTAACTTATGGTTGGTCGTAAATGAGCTAGGGGTGACTCGCAACTGACTCGTTTTCTATACTAACGCTCATTTTTAACATGTAATGTCTAAGGAATGAGCGCACTCACTTTGCATCAGTTCAGGCTAACCATGCTTATTTTTATTTTAAATTGAAAAAGACTTGCGTAAGTTTAACCTCTAGCCACTGATGACAAATGATGATTATGAGCTAGTCTCCAATAAGTTAGTTAATTATCAACCATATTATGAGCTAGCTCACAAAATTTCTTCAGGGAAAGAGCAACGACAACTGACTCACTTCTGCATCAGATTTTAGTTCGTTTATGAGCTAGTCTCAAATGAGTTAGATAATTATCAACCATATTTTGAGCTAGCTCACAAAATCCCATCAGGGATATGTATGTATATACATTCGCATGTATGTATCATATGCTTACGTTCATATGCATAGAAATATTCCTTCCAAAACGTTTTTCTTAATACAGTCTTCAATTCCATTTCAACACGCAAAAAAGACAAAATTATTAATACGAGCACAAGACTCGACCGAAATTTCTACGGAACCCAACAACACTAATTGTTTACACTTGGGTACTGAGCAACAAAAACAAAATTAAGTACAACAATAAATCGCAAAGTGATAAGAGTGTAAATAAGGAGCATCCGAAGAAGAACATTGTTGTTTTTCGGATGAAAATTTACTTTTGTTTACTACAAACTCACTTACTTGTTCACTACTTAATTCAAAAAAATACATTTCTTGTGTCAGTTAAGAAAATATAACTGAAGCATCGTCATCACGGTTAACTATTATTGATTTATTTACATACAAATATTTGAAAATAATCTACGGTTTGAAGCAGAAAATTACATGAGCTCATGAAAAAATCTTTGCCGTTAAGAGCATGAGAAAAAATTTGGTATAAAAAATACCTGCTTAATTAAGATTTGTGTCTAAAAATAAATTAAAACAAATAATTGTTGCTACATCTTGTGTTTCACTAAAATTGGGTCGTTTGCGTTTCTAATATGTCGGATTTATGTGATATAACAAATATTGAGGATAACAGGTAAATTAGTTTGCTTATCAGTAGATTGGGTCACAAATACATACATCGACTATTAGCACAGTGAAATGTAATTGTATATATACACACATATAGTATTTAAAACTATACCTGCATATAGTATTGAAAACTAACTCACATTTTCTAGCCAGCTTTTGTAACTGCTACAGCACACTATACCACCTCGCCGTTCGTTAAACTTCCATTCTGTTAGGGTTTGTGAAACGTTAAGTATTGTATTCATGATTAATCTCGTGTATACGTAGTCGAACTTAGTCAGCGTTTTATTACTATTGCATTTGATAAAGTCAATCATCAGCTTCTTGTTAAGATGCTTGACTATATGGGTCTCACGCAGAATAGCTTAAAGTGGATCACTTCATACCTGATTAATAGGAAACGAAAAGTTCTGTTTAAGAATATAGAAGAAAAGCATATTATGCCTGATGTAATCAAAAACTTATTGATTCTTGTATTTTTTAACTACAATCATTACAGTGATTACTTACTTCTTCATTAAGATTTAAATTCATTGCACACATGGTGTGATCAGAATGTAATGGATTTAAATCTTAAAAAACGCCATTATATGTGTGTATTTCTTCTTTTTTTTACATATCTACATTCGTGTAATATCGATTCTGTACAAAACCGACCTTTATTATTTTGCCTTCCCAGATTCCAATATAAGCCTATGTTTATTTCTTCGTATCAAGCGAAGGAATAAGCAGAGTATTATGCTAAATGTTATCAATTTTGCTATAGATTTATATCAAAATTGCTATAGATTTTATGGTTAAAATGTGTCAGCTTTTCGAAAATTTTCGGGTGAATATGGTTTGCACCACTGCCAGTCGGTGAAAGCGTTACAGATATGGGCCGTCCTGTATATTACTACCACACAACACGGTAAATTTTGGTTATGGAATGGGTTTCCATAACACATAATACAACGTTTTGTCAACTTCGCTTCGCACACTAAGCTCATAAGATTTGATGTCGTTAAACAGCTTGACGTCATCTTTTCTCGGCTTTGGCCAACATTCATTTTAACTGCTGACACAAGCCGTTCACGATATATATATATATATATATATATATATATATATATATTGTCATATGTAGAATGAGTATATATATATATATATATATATATATATATATATTGTCATATGTAGAATGAGTATATATATATATATATATATATATATATATATATTGTCATATGTAGAATGAGTATATATATATATATATATATATATATATATATATATATATGTTATATATATATATATATATATATATATATATATATACTCATTCTACATATGACAATATCCGCCGTAAAGCTAAATTAAAGGACAAATTGTCATATTGGGTAGCGGCGCATAAATAAAATTTTAGTCAACAAAAAAAAAACATTTTTGGGAATTTTCGTTTAAACTCTTTAATTTTAATTTTGTGCTGATTCTTCTTTCCCAACATGTTACTAAAGAATTCCAAGTGATCAGTTGAGGGGTTTAGCTATTTTCTATGCGCATTTCATTAGGGCTAATGCAGATCATAAGGGAACCTTTACCCAACATTTCTTAGAATAACTAAAAATATTAATTTCAAACTTCCACTTTAATAAGTGAGAAGTCTAAAACAAATATTAAAGTCGCTGATCATTTTTCTTTTTTTTATTCTCCTACGTTCTTATTCTACAATTGGTTGGCTTTTTTCGACTTTTTTCACATAGGAAGTAGCAACGTGCTAAGAACTCATGGCTTGATATAATATACAACCAATTTGTGATGTATGTATCAACCTCACAAACAAATATAAAAGTCACTTAACGTGATGTTAAACTACGGTCGCATAACAATAATAATTTATGAATACAACTTTAGGGAATTTTACTTTAATAATCACTTCCAAATCTAGTGTAATTTCTTATTAACATGGCTGTTAATGTATTATATTATGCTAATATATTACCCGCTACTTCGTAAGCCTATGTTATTAAAAAGCCTAATCTATCGGAAGAATATATATCTTGGTATGTGTTTGACGACGTTTTTCTATATGTTTCATGACTTGCAACAAGCTATATACATCTGTGGTTGTTCGTTACAAGTAGGAAATGGATACCGCACAGTGGCACATTTTGTGAGTTGGCGGTCAAAATTCTATAACTTTTGACTGGGTTGAAATATTTTTTGTTGGATAGAAGACATCTTAAGCTTCAATTTTAACTTTAAAATTGGGCCTTATTAAAGTATATATATGATTGAAAAATTATTTTTAAAAATATAGGTATTATCGGCCTTAAAAAAAATAATTTTGTGAATGTAGTGATTTAACATTGCATTTTATAAATAGTAACGTTAACTGAAATAAAAAATTATATACTTAACTAAGCCGTCTACCCGGGTCCATTTTATTTTGATATTTAGCCCTCTTCTCCAATGGACCACTTAGAATACGGGTTTAAAACTCAAAATTGTTTTCAATGTATTAATATTGATATAATATTTATCAAAAATTGTTTCATTTTAGTCGTTGATATCCCTGTGAAATTTAAGGCAATCGGTCCACATTTACTCATAGGGCCCTTGTAAGTCAAATTTCGAAAAATAGCCTTGTTGATCATAATTCACTAACAAATGTAAGTTCGACAGCTTTAGATGTTATTATTATATGAACAATTTAAATATATTTTAAACGTGAATCCATAACAGATATGTAGGAGATCCACATCCGAAAAAAAGGTTTTACCACAAATTCTAAGAAAATCTTTTTACTCTAAATAAAATAAAATTTCCTTTATAAATTTTCAATATTTATTCTGCTTTTTTGCTCTAATTTTTATGTCAATTTGTATAGAATACATTTTTCATTTAACCATCTTAGTGAAAATTTCATCTAAGTATGTCTCCTGTTCATCTTCAAGGAGCTGTGTGGCGTCTTTGTCCAATTCCATGGGGATGGAATTCCATTTTTGTCGAATGCTGGAGATATATGAATTAGAAGTGCACAGTAAAATATTAAAGAGGTCTTCATTGGTACTATATCTAGGTATCTTTCTTGTGTTGTGCTCGCGAAAATATCTATAATCTTTGTTCCTTTTTTCTTGCGCTTCTTCAGAAAGATCTCCAATCGGTAGCATATTGTGTTGAATAATGTTTTCCCCATGATATAATATCTTATGGACTGTCGATGGCATATTCCTCCAATAATATTTTTCGTTGTATAGTTTCGCTGTTTAAGATTTTCTTGCATTTTCCTTTTCATTGCATATTACTTGCAGTATGATTTTGTAGCGTTCTATTAATTCAAAATCTACTTCTGTTATAGATGCAGCAGTTTCAGGGTCAGAAAAAAATTTTCTTGCTGTGTTGCGATCATTTGTGTTTCCTTCTCCTTGCTTTGGCTGATCGATCAGTAAACCCAATTCTAAATATTTTTCTTGTACGTGTTTCTTTTTTGCCCCTCTTTTCGATTTATTTTCGTCACTATTTCGTACTGTTTCTTTAAAATCTAAATCATAGCTTAGCTTTAATATGTGTTCCATAAATCGAATTTTAGCATGGAGTGGGGACAAGCCAAACTCATAGGCTTCTTGGAAAGTAGTGTCTTCTGTTCGAAGTTGACTTAATTGGCTTGCAGTTTTTTGCAAATAACACAGCTTGAAGATGATTTTGTTTCAGTTATGGCCAGTGCAACTTTTCCATCAATTATTGTAAGTAACATTTGGTAATTTATTTCAATCTCTTGATCGTTAAGTAGCAAAGTTATCGGTTGAAGTTTATCTATTTGTTGTTTAAGTTTAGATACTTCTTCTAATATTACATCCTTCGTTTCCTTCTTAAAAGCAAATTTAATTGGTCTGCAATGTTTTGTTGAGGAAGGTATTTCGTTTTTCCATATGTCAATATCGGTTTCTTTGCTAGTAGATGCTCAAAATTAATGTTATTTGTTTTTAGTCTTAACGGAACAAAAGATATCATTAATAAGTCAGAATCTGATATATTTCCTGCATTATACTGTTTATATCGCTTTTGTCCAGAAGATCCATCGCATCCCCATTTAGAAATTAGTGTTAGGCTACAGTCACCAAGCTTTTTAATATTATCTGCATGCAATGTATTCAACAATCTTTTCGCAGTATGATTTAGTATGTCTTGCAATACCACCTCTGCTGAACTTTCTGTAATATTTACAGAATTTTGTGGTGTTTACCACCATCTCTTTTAATTAAAACCAAATCTCTATATTTTGGATATATGGAGCAATGTTTTCCAATTGCCCGCTTTCGCAATTCCATATACTGATATTTTGTTACCTTTAAGTCCAGATATATTGAAAATGCTTCTTCAGATGAAAATTTTTATCATCGGTTGGTGTTGGAATGTTCTTTAAAATCTTTTTTTACACGTTTGGGGCTCGCTTTCATTACATTTTCTATTATATAAATTTTTTTAGTTTTATTTTTTGTTGGTCCTAGTTGATGGAAAAACTTATTTTTAATTATTTCTTCAGAAAATTCTTCATTAATGCTTTGCAGCTTTCGTCTTCGGGACCTTTCACTACACTCCTCAACTGGTCTGGCAGGTCGGCGCACATTTGCTGGTTTTGGTTTATGGTTAAGCAATGTCTATATGCGTTTCATTGCCGCTTTATACCAATGAAATGCATATAGACATTGCTTAACCACCCAACAAATAAATTTCATATTATAATAGTACAACGACATTCTGTCAAATAGTTAATTTATTACCAATTAAATTGAGATTTTATTGTTCATTTTGCTTTATAAATACTTTCATTGTTAACCAAAGGATTTCTAATTGTATAAAGGTGTAGAAAAACAAAATAGAGTAATATTAAATAAAAGTTGTTTGTTGGGTTTTGGTTTGTATAAGTTTCATAGCCTACTACACTTATTATAATGTGATTTTTTAAAATCATTTGTGAATTTTTATAGTTAATTTATTAACATTTGAATTGAATGAGGTATGCTCGTATATTATTTTGTTAAATACATATGTAAAAAAAGTTTTATTCATTTTGTGGAATGCATAGTATAATCAACTTTAGAATGTTGTTGGCACACAGGATTAGTGCAATAAAAACGTGCCTTCCTACGTAGCTTTTCGTTTTGCGTGCGACAAATTCTGCGATCTTTTCTGGAATTCAGTGTCCTAGGGCCACTTTGTTGGTTGGGCAGCATGTTGCTGGGAATATTCAACGGCCTTTCAAAGAAA
>OY776277.1:52587813-52740313 GCA_963675445.1 Linnaemya vulpina
TCGCAAAAGTTGTTGGTGTACATATGAAATGAAACATAGTTCATTGTATGTAACTAACAAACAAAACGTTCAAACCCACTATGAACTTCAGTTTAGTTGAACTCACATTTACTTGCATTACTCACATTAGTGTTGACATAAATAGTTTTTCATAAAATCACATTAAAAAATACTTAATATTATATAATTATTATAATAGTAATGCAATAAGGTGCCAAAACAGTAATGCTGAATATAAATGACCATAATCATTATTTTTATAATAATATTTGTATAATTTGTCCAAACAATAAAGGGGTAGTTATTGAGTACTCATATATACCTATACATTACAACACTACTTTAACTTGCAAATTTTTACTAGTAAAGTGCTCATTTACTTTTTCGCATTTCTGAGAGTAATTGTGGAAAATTTCTTGTTACTCTCTCGTTACTAATATTTACTAGTAAAGTAAATGAACATACCTATTATTTGATTATAATGTCTTTTCCATATTTTATTTGATTCCATTTTCACTAAATATGTTTATTTCCCAACGACTTTATAAACAATGCCTTAGACCATGCAACTTTACCCGGTACCGAATAATCTCTAACATTATCATTTTCTTTAAATGAAGTCTTATTAGAGCCCTTATAGTATCTTGTTTGATTTTGCTGTTTGTTTTTAACAAATGCTTTTACATTTTTAACATTTAACGCATTCTTACTTTTTCTACCTTCCTTTTTGGGTAAATAAGATCGAGCCTGGCTCGTAATTTTCTCTTATTAAACATCATCATGATATATTTCACATATGTACCTGGGGATTCTTTATATATATTAGTTAATATTTTATTTTTTAGGATTTTTTTCATAAAAGGCTATTTATATATAATTAATTTTTACAATTTAAGGGAGAAATAAAAAATGTACTTAGTTTCTAATTATATATATAAAAAAACAAAAATGTTACATATAATTGTAATAATAATGATAATAATGATAATAAAAATAATAATAATAATAATAATAATAATAATAATAATAATAATAATAATAATAATAATAATAATACTAATGATAATACTAATGATAATACTAATGATAATACTAATGATAATACTAATGATAATACTTATGATAATAATAATAATAATAGTGTTAAAAATGTCTTAATAAAATTAGCATAGAAATATTTATTTTTGTTTTCGTTTTATAAAATTCCTGACATTTACTGTATATAAGATGGACCCTTGCTGCTGGAAAACATCTGAAATATGTGTACATATATAAAATAAATCTATTCACATCTACATCTGTATATATGCATGAATAGCATACCTCGTAAAATTTTATCAAACAATATGAGGTTTGATAAAGACTGCTTTTCTAGTCTCCCATCCCAATTATATTTTTGCAGCAACTCATCAGTAAAAAGGGAGCGAACGACAAAGCTAACATCATCGCTTACCCCTTTAATTTTATTCAAATATGTCATCTGTAAAGAAATATAAATGCATATTAAAGTAAAACAATAATAAAGTATACATTTTAGTGTATTACCATTGCTTGGGAGAAATCGGGTATATCCAATTTCTCCTCCAGCTCCCTAACAGGTGGTATGCTTTGGAGGGGGAGCATTTTGGCGAATTCGTCCATACTTTACTTTTACGCACTTTATTGTCGCTATTTCCTACTTTTAAGCCGTTGGCTTGAAGAAATTCAACTTCTCTACAAAAGTCTGTCAAGAAACTGTCTAAATTTTGTGGCTTCTTAACTCCTGAAAAACATCCTATCATAAACTGACTAATGTTGTCGAAACCTACAATTGATCCTAAAATAGGCCACAAAACTCTTTTGGAGCTTTTAAATACCTTCAAGCCATCAATGCCTACGTCTATTGAAACTTCTTCTTTTGCGTGTAGGCATTCAAATGATCCCGAAAGAAAAAACTTCTGGGGTCTAATCACCGCATTCGATATCGAGTCAACTATCGTATCGACTTGGATTTCGATACGTGTCAAGTAAGCAGATCACCGCATACGATATATATCGAATCGGAATTGTTAAGCAAAATGTAATAGATTCTCAAACATATGTTTTCAAAAGGTAAACAAATAAAATAAAAACAAGTTGAACAGCATTTGTGCGCGAATTTTTTTTAATTTTTAAAAGAAATTGTGAAATGAATAGCTCATTTTTGTTTTGCTTATCTTCATCTGATGAGGAAGAAAGCTGTATAATACGCATTAGAAAGGAGATTAGAGATAAAAGTGACCCTTTGTCTTTACCGGCAGCAGCGTGAGATGAATGTATATTTTTCGAAATCATTGCAGTCATAATGCTTCTTTTCAGATTTAAAACAAGATTTCGACTGACAAAGGAAGCTTTCAATTACGTGTTTTGTCAGTTAAATTTTATTGGAAATATGTCCACAGCCGTGCGGCCAAAGATTCAATTAGCAGCCACACTTTCACTTTTGGCAAGTGGAAGTTTTCAACATTGTGTGGGAAATGACTACATGTTAGGTTTAGGACAGAGCACGGTCTCTAAAATTGTAAGCCATGTGATACAAGAAATTGAAACTAAGCTTTGTCCAAAACTTATAAAGTTTTCGCCTGAACAATCGCATACATGCATGGACTATTTTTTTAACAAATATAATATTCCTGGAGGTTTGTTAAAATAATCATTTTATGCTGCTTCTTTTAAATTGTTCCTTTATTTTCTTAGTTATTGGATGTATAGACGGCACCCACATAGGCCTGCAGAGGCCACATACGAATGAGCATATGTTTTTTAATAGGAAAGGGTACCACAGCCTTAACGCCATGGTGGTATTGTTGTTAAATAAATTTCTAGTTAAAATGTGAAAACAAGTTTAAAGTTTTTTTTTAGATTTGCGACGACGAAATTTGTTCTTCAGCCGATGTCAAGAGCATTTCCTCGTATGGACCACCTCCAGTTTTTTTCTTTGAAGACATGTTGAATGATATCTTCTTTTTTACGTTATGCTTCTGGTCAGTAAATACCTAAAAAGTAAAGTGCGAAAAGCTGAAATCTTAAATCTATAAAAACAATAAGGTACCACTTTAAGTGGCTGCTTTTGGCGATGCTAATGCTGCACATGAGAGACTATCCAATCCATTAATACATATTTGTATATAAAAAAGTATATAAATATGTATGTGCATAAGAACACAAAAGTAATGGACAGCTTTTCATATGCAGCATCAAAAACATCAGCCAGTCTGTAAATATACTTGCCTTTCGCCATGACTTCACATCTTTAATTGGTGGTCCAGCCCTATTTAACTTATTGCCAAGTTGTTCCCAAAGCTTATTTGTTACTGCCCGTCCTTGGCCACAATTTAGCAAAATATTTTTTGCCAACTGTGGGTGCTGAGTCATAAACTCTGCCATTAACTCCTTTTGCAATGCGTTAATTTTATTTATATCCTATAAAATTAAAGTTAATTATTGTTTAAGTTTTTTACATTATATTTAATAAACTTACATATTTTTTCGTTTGTTTCTCAAAAAAACTTTTAAAATATATTTTTGCCGCTAAAAATTTTATTTATTTATGTATATACGACAGGCACTGACGTATCGAATGACAGCTCGAGTGATGTTATTTGTTTGGTTACTCGATATCGAATGCTATCATATCAAATTACGATACTTTTTACACGATATCGAATGCCGTAATACCAAAATGAAAAATTTCGATACAATTTGCTCGATATCGAATGCGGTGATTAGACCCCTGTATACCTATATATAAATATTCCCCGGTGGGAATGGTAGAAATATTAATTTCTTTCCTACTTGTATTTAAAAGAGTTTTTGCAGATAACGGCAAATCTTCCACCCCTACAAGTTTTAAAGTGTGCAATAAATCTTCTAAGGCTGTGTGGGTTATATTATTTCTTACAGCCCACGATTTTAGTTCTTCACACTTATCAACACTTGCCGTTTCCACAATAGGAGCTTCTTTAACTCCTGACACACTATCGTCACTATCATTGGCTGAAAATTCACTACACTCAACATTTCGTTTAAGAAAACTACCTGCAAATGTGGATGGAAATTCTACCGAACTAACACTATCACTTATCACAGGCACACAATCTAAATTTTTTGAAATTTCACTACGATTCTCACTTTCACTTGCAATTATTCTTTTATATATTTTTACATTGGACTCAAATGTCCTTTTTTCTATAGAAAGGCAGTTCTGAAGTTGCCTTTTTTTCATACTTATCTTTTCTTTAGTTTCCTTGTAAAAACAACGATATTTTATTTATTTATTTATATATATATATATATATATATATATATATGTATATATATATATATATATATATATATATATTTATACAACGATATTTTATATTTTTTTAGTTTTTTATGTATTTTATTTAATATATTCTTTCACAAAATAGTTCAGCTCTCTTTTATACAAATTCAATTTTAGAATTAACTTGCGGTAATTCCCATATATTAAACGTCAGAAAATTCAGGTTGAACACATTTGTTGTCTTACTCTTGCACACAGTATTCCAGCCTGTAAGAACCAGCGTTGTCAGTGAAACTTCATTTTTGAATTCCTATATATAAATATTTGATGCTCCTAAAATTCCCATAATCCCCTGAAGTATTATATATAAATATCAGAACAAAATTTAATATATGTTAATTAATTTATTATAAAAATCTTTTTGCAAACTTTTTTCAAACCTGTACATACACAAACTTACTGGAAAAGTACATATTTGATAAACTAAAAACAAATCTTAAGAATTTATTACGAAAAGTCGAAAGATGGTAGCGCTGTTAGCAAAAAATGTTTTTAATCGTGTTAGTGAAAATGTTTTGTGTGTATTAGTTTCAGTCATCCATTTCTTGTAGGGCTGATAAAGTTAAAGCCATGGTACAATAATCAGGTAAAACCACTAGTACAACATATAACAACACATAAAAACACACTTATTTTGTTAGTAGAATAGTACAAGAGGTTGTCAAAAACATTTGTGTTTGACTTGGAAATTAAATTTACCCTTTCAGCCCTGTTGTTGCCTATAGGCAACTTTGTACAATTGTGCTTGTAACTCCTGTATATATTATATATATATATATATATATATATATATATATATATATAATATATATATATATATATATATATATATATATATATATATATATATATTTAATTATTTATATATATACTACTTATTTACATTATATATATATATATATATATATATATATATATTTATACATATATTTGTATATATTTATACATACTTAAAAAATATTTTTACACGCATAAAATAATACGGGGCTGAAAGGATTAATTGAAATTTATTGTATTTTTCACTAAGCAAATGTATACACACCACAAATACACTGCCGGCCACTTGAATAGGTTCACTAATTTTTACACTTACATTTTAATATTCTCATATATACATATGTCGCAAAAAAGCTTGGTCGAAGCTAGAATGTTCTAAGCAGTTTTTAAGAAATATGTCCAATTATGGAGCAATTATATTGCAATAATTAGGCCATAATCGGGTATAGAGTTAGCGTAAACACTGTAAGGCGAATAATTCAAAGTGCTAGACATTTAAAAAGATTAAAAATTAAAAAAAAACATCGCTAAATGGTGTCCGTAAAGCGAAACAGCTGCAGTTTGCACGGGAACATATGAGCTATGAAAATGAATTTTCACAGATTATTTATTTATTTATTTATTTACAAATTTTGTCTATGGATGTCATATCCGTACAGACAGTTTAATAAATGTAATAACATATAGTAAAAAAAAAAAATATAGCATACAAACTTATTGATTGTTTAACAAGATAATAATTTTACGTTTTACAACATGAGATTTTAGAGAAAAATCTATAATATTATAATACTTATTAAATTGACAACACATCCTTCTAAATGGGTCAGCATTTCCATAATTTGATCTGAAGTATTTAATTGAAAACAATTCAAAGTGTCGAGATGGACGACTTTTAAGAGTTGGAAGTTTAATAAGAGCAAGACGGATAATGTACGAAGGCAGATCTAATACATTCCATTGTAGACCACGAAGGCAGAATAACAAAAATTGCTTTTGTACAGACTCAATATAATTGTTGTGAGTCATATATATAGGATCCCAAACTACAGATGCATATTCTAGGACAGGTCTCACAAGGGAAACATAAAGTTGTTTTGTTACATATGGGTCTTTAAATTCCTTTGCCCATCGTTTAATAAAACCAAGTATACACCGTGCTTTATTTACAGTTACGGAAATATGCTTTATAAAGTTCAATTTAGCGTCCATTAGAACTCCCAGATCCAAAAATGTAACATTTTCTAGCTGGTAGTTCCCCAGATAATAATTCACACTTATATGATTTCCTCTGTAGAAAGACATGTGTTTACATTTTTTAAAGTTAAGTTCCATCAAATTTAAGTTACACCATGACTGAAATGAGTTCAAGTCTTGTTGAAATAGACTGTGATCAGTATATTGATTGAAGCTTAGAAAAATCTTAACATCATCGGCATACATTAAAACATTGGAAACGTTAATCACGTCAGGAAGATCATTGATAAAAAGGGTAAATAGCAATGGTCCAAGATGACTACCTTGTGGTACTCCGGATAAAACATCTATCGATTTAGACTTAACATTTTTGAAAAGGACACATTGTTTTCGATTTAATAAATACGATTCAATCCATTTGAGAGACAAATATGAAAACCCCAGTTTGTTGAGTTTTTTTAAGAGCAGCTTATGGTTTACTTTGTCAAACGCCTTGCTAAAATCAGTGTATACAATATCAGTTTGCTTTCTTTGTACAAAACCTCTATTTATGATGGTGGTTAGTTGTAACAAATTTGTTGTAGTAGAGCAGCCTTTTCGAAAGCCATGTTGAGCAGGTGACAATAGTGATGACACATAATGAGAAATGCATTCCGTTACCATCATTTCAAAAAGTTTAGGAATAATACTTAGTTTAGCAATCCCTCGATAGTTGGGGATATCGGACTTTGTACCAGATTTGTAAAACGGGACAATAAAAGGATTTTTCCAGACCTCAGGGAAATATCCATATTTTATTGACATATTAAAGATGCATGTTAGGGGTACGGAAAGAAATTCGGCACATCTTATTAATATACAGCTGGGAATATTGTTAGGACCACTTTTATATGAAAATTTTAGTTTTTTTAAGTTATATAAAACTTCAGAAACCTCGAAGAAGGGAATTGATATATTTTGATTATCAGATTGATGGTATGATGTAGCACATGAACTATTATAATCAGCATTGGAATAGGTCGTGGAGAAAAAATCGGCAAACATGTTGCTTATTTTAATGACATCACTTGTTGGAAATACCGCAGATCTTCTTTGCGAGTTTACAAACTTATAGAACGCTTTGGGATTATGTTTAAAATCATTCCTCATCTTACTTAAATAATTAGCATAATAAAATTTATTCATTGAATAATATTCTGCTCGAGCAGTTACATATTTAGAATAATCAATAGGTCGCCCAGTTTTTTTGTAAACTTTATAAAGCTTGTTTTTCTTATTTTTAACTGTGGATAGATGTTTAGTGTTCCAGGGAGGACCAATAGGTATGCAACGAGATCGCTTAGGAATACACAAATCCATAGCAGAATACATTTTAGTATAAAAACGTTGTATAGTTTCGTCAAAACTAATACTTGGCGGCAAAAATAATTCATCCCAGTTTATATTATACAAAAGGCTATTTAAAAATTGGAAGTTTGTATTTTTAAAACACAGTACCTTATCATTTTTATCTGTGACTTTCGTGTTATCTGCAAAAGAAATTGGTAATTTTAAATCTATTGTAGGGTGATATCGATCCTCCGGAGTTGTAATTGGCATAAAGCGCTTAACAATGATGTCCGAATGTTCATTTACAAATACTAAGTCCAATAATTTCGCAAAATCATTATATACACCATTCAACTGATAAAGCGATATATCCATAATATAGTTTAGAAATTCAACACATCCTGTATTATTTGTTGACGTAAATGGTGTAAAGAAACCATCATCGGAAGAATAATTCTATGAAATTTAGGGCATATTAAAGTCTCCAACTGATACAACCAAATCATTTAGTTCAGCATTACGACAAACAGATTTAATCGCATTAGCATGTCCAATGTATACTGGTGGGGCTGATGACGGAGGAATGTATGAGCAAGTAATGTATAAGTTTTTATATTTCAGTTTTATTAATACAGCAATAAATTCAATATTAGAAGATGAATCATATACTAAAGATTCCGAGGGAAAAATGTTTGAAACAGCAATCGAAACTCCTCCAGATCTTCTATTATTTTCACGATCACGTCTGAATAATTGGAATTGATCACACATAATCTCATAGTTTAATACACTTGGAGTAAGCCAAGTTTCGGTAAAAATTATGATATGATGATCAAAATTGAAACTGTTTACAAAAAGAGAGGATAGTTTTGTATTTAAGCCACGAACATTTTGATAAACCAAAGAGATTGTATTCACAGAGGTAGGATTTAGTTTTTTGAGATGTTTGTTTTATGCGATGGAAGCCTAGCAGCTGTGCTACGATTTTCTCTATATGTAAACTCCTGCACGAAAGTATTTATAGGCCAGAAACCAGGATCATGAAGTATATTAAAATATGGCTCGGGAACGGTAATTTTTAAAGATGCTATCTCTCGTGGTTCAGAGTAGTTGAATTTAAACGCTGATATTTTTGCCGTTGATCTTATTTTAGATTTTATGAAAAACTCAACATCAGCAAGAGTCGTTTCACGCTAAACGTGATATAAACACAGCCTTTTTAGGTGGAATGGCTCTTATCGAATTCTGTACTAGATGGCTGTTTATGGAGGTTGGAATATGAGGGAACATTTCATTACTTGACGTACTTGAAGCCACTATATTCGTAGTCGGATTTGACGAAATATCATTATTTACAGCTGAAACCAGAGCATTCGCAGTCTTCGATATAGATGGTGTACTATTACCCTTAGAAACAGGGATATTCAGAACAGGAGTAGTAACGACCAAATTTTCTGGTGATTTAGCGCTATGTTGTCCACTATTCTTGGCAGGCAATGGAAATTGTAGTTCTACAGCAGAAAACTCGTTGCATTTTTCTTTATTTATAATTCTAGGCGATTTACGACGCTTAGGAAAAGGCTGAGTAAGAGATTTTAAATTGTCCAACAATTTAAAGTCATCAAAATAGTTTTCCATAAGCCGATATGCGTTTATTCAACATAGCTGCTTCATTCTGCATTTCCAAAAATTCAGTTCTGGTATTTTGAAAGAAGCGATAAAAATTTACGCCAATGTTTCTGCAATTAACGCAACGCCATTGTAATCCCTTATTTTTGAGTATAGCTCAAAAATAAGGCTAAATAAGGATTCCGGCTAAAAGGGAATCATTATTTTCTGAAAAATGGCAGGTGCCAATGCTAGCCCATAAATTAGTCTAGTGTACTGAAAAAGACCTTTTGACTTTGAAATCGTCGTATTGTATATTTACGAGATTCTTCCCCTAGTGAAATTTGCTCGTAAGCCATACTTAGATATAATTTAGTAAATTCTTCCCCACCGTGCAGTTTTGAAAAAATATCTTCAATTCTGGGCAACGGATATTTTTAAATATTTAAATACGGATTAAGTGTTACCTTAAAATCTCCACAAATTCTAATTCGTCCATTTTTTTTACAATAGGAACAATAGGAGTACTCTACTCACAATAATCAACATGTTCTAAAATATTCATTTTTACTAAGCTGTCTATCTCCATTTCAACTCTGTCTTTAATAGCCAAAGGTAACGGTCTAGGCCTAAAAAATCTTGGTACTGTACCTTCTTTAACCTTCTAAATTGCCTGACCACAGTCCTAAACTACGATCAAAAAGATCCTTGAATATCTCAATAAATTGTTATGCTCTTGACGTGGAGCGCGAATAATTCAACTTGCAAATTTTTATGTCGAATATTATTAAAAAATTCCTTACCAGCAAAGGTGGGCCACCATTTTCAATTACCATTATAGGAATTACCTTGCTTTTTTTCATACTGAACTTCAACTTCGAACGAACCGATTTAAATTCACACCGTTATAAGTTTTCAATACCACATCAATTTTTTCAAGTTCATAATTTTGGAAAAAGCTTTTAGAAAAATCAGAAGTTACATTGTTTTCCGACCCCGTATCTAGTTCCATTTCAAACGATTTGTTGTTTACAAGAACTTTAATTTGAATTAGACCATCGTTCTTACTAGTCATAGAAAACAAACTTACATCAACATTGTCAATATAATTCAAATTTTGTGACTTAAGCTACGGTCACATTGGGCAAATATTTGGCTGCAAACATACAATATTAGTTCGCTGTAATTTGACCATGAAACAATTATTATCAGCAAACAAAAAAATATCTGTTAGCATACAAACAAAATAGTTTTCCGGCAAACAAAAATGTGTCTAATGTGAACAATGTGTGAACACGCATCGACAAATATTTTCCTCTTTTTTCGGCAAACAATTATTTTATCTTACAAAGTTTTTGTAAGAGAAAACAGCGAAAAAAAACAGCTGTTTTGACAATGCTGCCTATAAGTTGAAACATTGAAAATATTATAAATATTTTTCTTAATAATAAAATTATATAAAAACGAATTGAGCTCTTGTTTGCTAAAATAAATATGAAAAGTATATTGGATACATATAAATATATATTAAACTAAATAAAGTATGTCATATTATATATGTTTGCTAAATTATTTTTTCAATTAAGCAAATAAATTTCTCTTAAATTGTTTTTTAATGCACGAGTACGTAATAAAATGCGGTTTTTAAGACGGGACTTGATCATGTCACGTCACTTACGTTCATTCGCGTATTTGTTAAGTATTTAGAAGAGCATATTGTTGCCAATATGTTTAAAAACGCACATTGATTAAACTTTCTCATGTTAAAATTTGTTTCAAACTGGGGGAATGAAGATTTATGTTAATAATTTATAAAAAATAAAGCTGCTACCAAACACTCACAACCTCAGAATGTACATAATACACTCTGGTTGATAGAAAATTTAAGGACTACCAGTCCTAAAATGGGGAATTCAATAAGTCGACTTTTATCGAGATATCCTTTTTATGGAGTTTTACGTAAAATGGCCTTCCTATATTGAACAGAAACCATATTTTTGGAGACTAATACCGAAATGCAGATCGTATTCAATCTTAAAATCAGTTCATAAATTTGTTTGCTGAAACTAAATATTATTCTATATTAAACATCAAGTTTTAAAAACTTTAAGAAAATAATTGCTTTTGAACACACTAAAGACAGAAAAAAACCAATCGTGCGAAAATGCATAAAGATATCGTTAACATGAAAATTTGTTTAGTAGTTTCTCAAATTTTGAGTCATATTGAAATTATTTTCATTTGAGATATTTTTTATCTTCATCAAAACAACTGCGTTGTCAACACTTTTACATAAAAAAATAAAATAAACAGCTTTACATAAACAAAATTATAATTTAAAAAGTAATTGAAAACTTTACTGTATAAACTGATTTCAGATTACAAGAAAGCTAAACAACAAATCTGATATACTCCTATTACTTGGCTGACTGATAAATAATGTTAGACGCTTTGCAGTTTGCAAAGTGATTATGTATAATGTTTTACATCATGAACGCAACATAAATCAAGGTATTAATTTAAAAAAAAAATTAAAGGCTGGTGAATAGTGTGCTAGTCTGTTAGTACGGAGCTTATTGGTTCGATTTCCGACTAAAATTGTTTTCGTACTAACGTTGTTGTAATACCTGTTTGTATCAACGTTAAAGCAGGCTGTTTAAACCCGTGTTTACCTAAAAAAAATCATTCTGTTAGCACAAAATTAAAATATTTTTGAATCAGTTTTAAGTAGGTTTAATGAAATGCAACCTTCAGTGCTATTTCCCAGATCGACACCAACGTTTAAAATATGGCGATTTGAGGCATCAAAAAGCATCACCACCTTAATTTTACTAACAACTAACAAAAGAGGCAAACAAACGTGGCTAATGTGCCCACAAAACAAAATTAATATGAATTTTAATATTATTTTCCTAAAATTGGGCAAACATATTTGACTCAAATATTAGCCCAATGTGGCCGCACCTTTACACATTTTTTTAAAATTACCCTTTTGCTTACATTGATTACATTTATAATTTTTGAACCTCCAATTTTCACTCTTGTGATTGTTGAAGCAGCAAACCTTACATTGAATTAGAGTTGACTTACTATGGGACTGTTGTTGCTTCTTCGGCTATTCTTTTCTGTTTCTTCTGCTATAAGATTTATGTTTTCTTCTTTTACATGTACGGAATCATACTGATACTCGGTGTATTCCATCTTTTCAGATGTGACATCTACTCCTTCTAGGAAAATTTTATCCCGAGCTGCTCCTTTTTCCAAACCAATCACAAACTTATCCCGGATAGCAGTGTCTACATTAGCACCAAATTCACAATACATAGCCAGAGACCTCACACGCACTGCCCATTAATTTATGCTCTCTGAGGATAATTTTGAAGCATTATAGAATTTGAAACGCTCCGCAAACCCAGATGTAGCTGCCTTAAATGCCTCCAAGCACACTATATTTTGTATCGGCATTCTCAATTTTTGCCGGATTCACTAAGTTCCCTAACAGCATATATGAAGTTTCGCATAAAGATGTTTCTTAGTCTCGTCCTTTATCTCGTTGGCTATCAAAAATTGTTACAACTGATTTTAAAACACTGCCTAATTCCTTTGACTGTGGTCAAAATATGGAACTTTTCCAAAGATTGCAGCAGTCCTTTAACGTTTTTATAGTTCTTTACTTATCAAAATCACCTTATTTTTTTTATTTGGTATAAAACTTTATAGAAAACGTATTATTTTCCTCGTCTCCACTGTAATGAACTCAATAAAAACTCAGACTTTATTTTAATAATACATATATAAATTTATTTATTTAAAAATAATTTGAAGTATGTCTTTGCTGGTTGCGAGTTACTTAAGAGTAAAATATACTTACATATACATATATACATATATAATTTGTTGAGTTCTTCAGTAAATTCATGTTTTTTACAACCTCGTCAAACCACTATTTAGTAGCCTGGTCTATTTCGTTGTTTTAATGTTTGGTCAATTGTTTTAACACAATATTTAATATTGAAAATATTATGGAAATAATGGGAAAATATAAGAATTCACAAATCTTTAATACAGTACTTTAAAGGACCGATTTTGTAATTATGTATAAATATGCTACAAAGACCAAAAAAGTTTTTGGTTGATATAATGGTTATTTATAACAAAAAAATATTTCTTATTTTAATTGGTTACGATAACCAAAATAAAATATTTCTCATTTTAATTGGTTACGATAAACAAATTAAAATTTATTTCTTCACAATGGTTAATTATAACCATTACACAAAATTCATTTATGTAAATGGTTACATATGATTTTTTTGCATTTATTTCATAACTGTTACGTACCTGTTTAAGAGTACAATTTCAAATAATATAACTTTTAAGAAATCTATTTTTTCCAAAAGCACTTGTTGAGTGAATACATTTTCTTAACAGTAGTTTCCTTGAACTAGTATAAAAAGTACAGTGACAGGCACAGAACGGGTACGATTTTTCCCTTGCGATAGGGATTTTGAAAAAAATTTCCAACAAAAATTCGCTATATATTTTAGAAGAATTGAATACACCAAAAAGCTATATCCGAACTTTTACAAACTTTTATTACCTAAGAGTACATACAAATACAAAAAAAACGTTATTTCCAGATATGCTATGTGCCGTAGCTTGGCGATATTACAAAAATTAATTTTTACTCCCGAAAGTGCAAGTATGAAAAGAGTATCAAACCCTGTCGAAACAATTTTGAACATTAGTTGTTTGCTCTTGAGTCTATCCATCGTAGTTTCCAAGACCCCTTTTATCTTTTTCGAAATCGAATTTCCTAAAATTGCTTTTTAGTTATATTGAGAGGTAGAGAATTGAAACTATTTTTGTATTTAGACATGTACTTTATTATTGACAAGAAAGTGCCGAAAAGAAAAGTAGATGAATTAATTTTGAGCATTATTTGTATGCTTTAGAATATACATGTAGTTTCCGGGATATATCGTTTAATGTATTTTTAGCTTGTCCAGTTTTTGATTTAGAGGAAATTGGCTTAAAAACTAAACATTTATTTTTCCTTGTTCTTACGTATTTTTAATGATATTTCTTGGTGATAATATTGTATTTTATATTTATATCTATTACGAGTGTACACATCACACAAAATCTTTTCATCAGCAACAAATTAATACGAAAATATAAAATAACACCACAAAAAAATCGATTAACAGTAAAAGTTCAATTATATATTGTATACGTTCTACTGCCGGATTTCTGTACATAAATATCTATTGTTATTAGTCCTTGGCTTTAGTTTGAGTAATATTCAAATAAATAACTAAACTTATTATATTAGTTTTCAAATTGTGTCGCGTTCATAAATGTATTTTTATCAAAAATACAGAACTAAGTATATGCAGTAGCCCTCAAGCATAATTTGAAAGCTTCGAAGCTTTCGGATTCTTTATTTCAAAATATTTCATTAGATTGCTTACAGTTCTTCATTATTTGCATAATTTTTTGCAATTGAGTGGCAGAACTTAGTTATATCAGAGTCACTTTTCCACATCATTGTGTTCGGTTCTTGAGATATGTAAACGTGATGAATAACATCTCTTTCTTTTCCATACAACTCCAAGGCGACGTATTGCTCACTAAGTCATACAAGTCGAGTTTTAGCTGAAAAATCACAATATTCTTCACTTTTAAGGAAACAATTCAAAACAAAACTTTTAAGCTTTAGTTTGTGTGCAAAACTAAAAGTTTTAGTAATAGTTATATTTGCTTATTTAGGTAGCCTACATTTCAGTTTTACATAAATTTTGTAAATAACGCTTTATAAGTCAAAATATTTATAAAAATTAAAAAAAGTAATGATGAGTTTTCAAAGGTCAATGAATTCTGAATGGTTTTGAAGTAGTTGACGATTTTCTAATTGAACGAGTTTAACCTAACTCTATCTACATATAATAATAGCTCTGTTCATTTACTTTTCTATCACTTTCCATCAACTAGAGAGTAAGAAGAAATTTTCTGAAATTTCTCTCTATAATAACAAAAAGTAAATGAACACTTTTCCATCCAAAATTATCAACTTAAAATAGTGATGTGTTATGTAGGTATACGAAAGTATTTAGTATTTACTCCAATATATGCTCCAATAATTGCTTTTCACATGTAGCAGTCGTACAAGAACACAGTTAATAATAAAAATGTATCTACACAAACTTACTTTCACTATCAAAACGTATAATTTTTATTATAAAAACATATATAAAGCACAGGCACAAATATATTTTCTGGCATTTTGTACTATTTCAATGAAAGAAATATTCATATAAGAATATTTTTCGATCTTAGTCGATTATCTTATCTTGATAATGATTTCACTATGTCTAATCGCAGTGCCTCTATTCTAATGTGAGATCTCGTCAGATCAACAACACGTTTGTTATTCTCTGAAACGCAGAATAAGTAAAAAAATTTATCCGTATTATACCCTTCACAAAAATGTAAAAGGGTATATTTAGGTTTGTCATTCCGTGTGTAATTTCTTCGATATCAATATGCGACCCCATAAAGTATATATATTTCGGATCCTTATAAATAACGATGACGATTGAGCGATGTCCGTCTGTCCTTCTGTCTGTACGTGAAATCGGTTTTCCCAAGCCCCCAGAAGAGCTAGAGACTTCATTCTTTGACTGATCGATTGGAAGTGAGCTAACTTAGAGTGGTATTGAAATTCAGAAAAATCGGAAGGACGGTTCCAGAGCTGGGAAACTTACACCTATTTCTCGACGCAAAATTAACACCAAAAACCGATTATTTTTTTGCTTATTTGAAAATTGAACCTATTTCATGCATTGGGACTCCTCAATTGTCCATTTAAAACTTAAAAAAAAAAATGTTTTTTCCAGGGATTTGAAATTAAATTTTTTTTTTGGTACATTCAGTGTTTTGTGGTACATATAATAACTAAAATGTTTAAAAATTTAAAGTTTTTCTTAAATAAAACCGTTTTTGGTGTAATGAAGATTTGCATCGATGAAAAAAAATTTTTAAATTTAGAGTTCCCATCCAGGGATAGGAAATTCAATTTTTTTTATACAATAAACTAACCAAAAATCAACTAACGTCGTTTTTCCTGGTTAAAATTACTTTTTATTTCGGCAAACAAAATTGGTATAAAAAATATAAAAAAAAATCAAAGTTTCGATTCCAGGGTTCGGTACTGCAATACTTTGTAGTACATGAAGGTAACGAAAGTGGTGTCAAATTTGTAATTTTTCTTAAATAAAACCGCTTTATACATCATGAAGACTTCCATTGGTAGCAAATAATTTAAAAAAATTCAATTTTCGATTCCAGGGATCGGAAATTGAATATTTTTTTACACATTCGGTATTTTGTGGTACATATAATAAGTAAAATGTTTAAGAATTTAAAGTTTTTCTTAAATAAAACCGTTTTATACATCAGGAAGATTTGCATAGATGGAAAAAAAATTATAAAATTTAAAAATTCTTATCCAGGGGTAGGAAATATAAATATTTTTTGTACATTAAAATAACTAAAAATCAACTAACGTCATTTTATCCTGGTTAAAATTATTTTTTGTCCTGGTAGAACAGAATTGGTATCAAAATTAAAAAAAAAACAAATTTCGATTCCAGGGCTCGAAAACTGATATATATTGTAGTACAAGAAAGTGACAGAAATGGTTACAAATTTGTAGTTTTTCTTAAATAAAACCACTTCATACATCATGAAGACTTGTATGGATAAAAAATAATTTTAAAAAGTTTTAATTTTCGCCTCCAGGGATCGGAAATTGAAATATTTTTTGGGCACATTTGGTATTTTGTGGTACATATAATGACTAAAATATATAAATATGTTAAGTTTTTCTTACATAAAACCATTTTTGGTATCATTAAGATTTGCACTGATTAAAAATAAATTTAAAAATTTAAAGTTCCCAAATTTAAGATTTTTTTATACGATACATAATCAAAAATCAATTAATGTCGTTTTCTTCCAAGTTAAAATTGTTTTTTATTTCGGCGAAACAAAATTGGTATTAAAAATTTTAAAAAAAGATATAAAAATTTTGATTCCAGGGTTGGATACTGCAATATTTTGTATAACATGAACGTTACCAAAATGGTCAAAAATTTGTACTTTTGCTTAAATAAAACCGCTTTACACATTATGCTAAAAAAATTTTTTAAAATTAAAATTTCTTTTCCAAAGGTGGGAAATTTGGAATATTTTTTTTAAGTAACCAAAAAACGCAACTGAAGTTGTTTTTATTTTTTGCTAACTGAAACTATTTTATAAGTTAGAAAGCAGACGTACGTTAGTGAAGGGTATATAAGATTCGGCACAGCCGAATATAGCACTTTTACTTGTTGTAGGTACTTTTGTTAAATTTGGATAATAACCAACATATTATTCTATGGATCATCCTACAACAATGTATATCATGCCAATCGTAATGACAATTTCTTCTTAATGTGGAGACTTCTCACTAACTGCAGAAGCCAGGCACTGTGTAGAGTCAAAAATATATTTTGACCGAGCTTACATTAAATAAAATATTTGATTTTTTAAAAATCATTTACTTCATATGCAAATGTAGATCTTAAATAATTCGAATATCTACTGCTGTTGTGTGAAGTGTCGAGTATCTATGTACTCAAAGTTTTTACATCACCTCCTTTTTAGCTTCTTTTAGAAAACTTGATTTCTAAATGTAAACACAAAACAGCTGATTGGATAATTATTGAAAGTAAAAATTTTACTATCAAGAATTTTCAACAAATTTTCAAGTCTCTCAATCTTCTGCTCTTTTTTGTGGCTCTCTCGTTAATAGTTTTTCAAGTTAATGAAAACTGTTCTATCAACAATTGTTAAAAATTTTCAGTAAATGAACAGAGCTAATATGAAATTTATTTGTTGGGTGGCTAAGCAATGTCTACATGCATTTCATTGGCGCTTTTTACCAAATCGTCAGTAGCCTTTAACCACATTTTTGAAAGCTTTCAAACTTCTCAACTTATTAAAAGACTTTTATAAACCATCTGAGAATTATGTTAATAAATTAACTATAAAAATTCACAAATGATTTCAAAAATCTCATTATAATAAGTGTAGTAGGCTATGAAACTTATACAAACCAAAACCCAACAAACAACTTTTATTCCATATGTCTCTATAATACGTATGCACGCAATTTTCCGTATCTGTGTTGTAGTTAATCCTAATTTTGGCGGGAGTGTTAATTATATGTAGCTTTTCTGCTGTGAATCTTTTTTATAATTATGTTCTTGTTGTGTTATTTATGTCTGGCGAGTGACCATGGAATGCACAGTGGGCTGCTAATACGGTTTTTGTTCTAAATTTTCGTTTCTATTTTTATAATTAGATTTGTGTGCAGCCTTTATTGTCTTGATTTTGTTCTTCCTACATATATTTTCTTACATACGTTTTTGCAGGTATGTTGTAGGTAACATTATATTTATCAAATATTTTTAGTATTTTAATTTAGTTTTAGTATTAGAAAACAGGGCGTTTAAAGTGTTTGTGGTTTTTAGAGCAATGCTAACATCATCAGTGTTGTAGATATTGGACTGCGTGATTCTTTCTGAGAAACCTGGTACGTGTGTTATAGACTTGTACATATATCTTTTCCGACTTTGGCGTTTGTGGTTTGTTTATATTCTTAATAGTGTTTCGTATAATGTTCATTATTAACGGATATGAAAAGCTGTTTCTTAGTAATATTTTTCTTATCTTTCTGTAATTTTCGTTGTGAAATTTTTTATCACTTATTTTTAAAACTCTTCTGACAAAGTTCTTTGCAGTATTTATTTTGACGTGTTTTGGATGATTTGGATGGAAATTTTATAATTCTCCCCGACGAAATTGGTTTTTGATACCAATCAGTTATTCAAAAATTTTTTTCTCTTGTAACTTAGGCATCTAAAAACGGTAGCTTTCCATCTTTATCTACTTCTATAGTAAATTGAATTTTTCGATAGAAACTATTTAAACATTTGAGTATTTCATCTATACTGTTGCAGTTAATAATGCAAAACAAATCGTCAACATACTTGCTTAGAGTTCTTGGTTTTATATCTAATTTTTCCATGCCTTGGTCTAGTAAGTCTTCCATAATTACATCAGCAATTACCGGTGAAGCTGGTGATCCCATAGGCATTCCTTTTAATTGCTCATATATTTTGTCATTATATTTGAAATACCTATTATCTTTTATACAAAAAGTCAGAATATCCAAAAATAGATCATTTGGTATATATGTGTGTGTAAACTTTGTCCCATTTTTCCTTTATTAAATCGATTGCTAAATTGACACATCAAAAGATACTAATACCTCCACTTGAAAAACGGTTTCCAGAGAAATTTTTCTATAGTCGTAAGCAAATAGAGGTTCAAAATAAAAGCTTTCGTCGAAAAAAGGCTTAAACTCTACACTTAAAGCATTTTCTAAGTTATACATAATAGTTTTATTTAAAAATTTGTAGAGAAGAAAAGGTCAGAAAATAAGCATATAATATATGTGATTTTTAGAATCATTTTATTTAACTTACAAAATTCATTTGTTTTTTATTGATAAAAATATTGTTTAATTTTAACAAACACAAAATATATTCTAAAGAAATGAAAAAACTAAGCCTTATTGCAAAGAATAGCAATCTGGGCATATATTAGACATGTGACTTTTGCACATAAATTTTTGGCAAAAATCACACTGACTCTTAACTTTCAAGTCTCTTACATTCAAGTCACTTGATGATCACGAATTAGCGACAATCCAATACTTATTAAAAACTCGAAATATCTTATAGTTTTGTTCGAAAAGTTACTTGCGAAAAACAAAAATGAATTAATACCAGATGTGTTGATAATATGGTAAAATACTTTTAGAGTCCATCGAAAACTTATTCTGGATACATTGCAAGTACCACACATCTGATCTACAACATCTACGCCTCCTTTTGTCATGTTGTAGAACAAAATAGTGTCCTCGGTAATAGAGTCATCGTTATCGTGCATAGTTGACAGAACCAAGCCATTCTCGTTTTTCTTAGGCCAATAATCGGTAAGCGTCATATCTTTTCTAGCACGGAAAGCAAACAAAAATGTGCCAATACTTCGCTTAAGCTTAAAGCAATCAGAAATTTCGCGCTTGTTTTTTTTAGTGTTCCACTCAGAGTTAGCTTTTCCTTTAATAGATTTTCAGCTAATGGAATATTCGTATACCAATTATCAGTAGTAATATTCCTACCCGACCCTTTCAGTGGCTCACATAAGCGCATAACAATGCTTTCGCCTGTGTATGTACTTGTATATGGGCCTACTGGGTGAACTTCTAAGTATGGTTCAAGATCAAAGGTATAAAATGTTCTGGCATCACAGATGGATAGAGGATAGTCGCGGGGTGCAAAAGACACCCCAGAAAACTTGAAGATGCTCCCTCTTCTCAAAAACACGCTAAATAAGGAAGTGGCATCCATCATATGATGAAATAGTTCATTATATTTAGCTATTAGAAAAACTGGGAGCAAGACCTATTGGAAAAAAAATATAGCAAAAAATCGTTGGGTGTAATTTATACCCCGCGCGAGTAATGGGGGATTAATAACACTGCTCAGCAGCCAAATCCTTTTGACTTAAAAATTATAATATAGTATTTTTCATTAACCCGTAATTTTAAATCGAGAACATTAGGTGAGTTTTTAATATTTATTGTAGCAGAGTATGTGGGAATTGATGGACAATAAGTGAGTCAGTTTTAATTTAAAATCGGATGACTCGTTCTCGAGTTAAGGTGAAATATGTCTACGTACCTGGCTAATTCAAGGGGAAAAAACTGCCACGCCCATAAAAAAAAATTCTCGACCTGATGGAAAAAACCGAAAACGGATTCGAGTTTAACGCATCACAATCCATATAGTGCAAATAGTTTTATTTAAAGGAGACACAAAAACTTATTTTTTGCAGAGCAGTATAATCAACATTATACGAAACGCTATAAGGAATATAAACAAACCACAAACGCCAAAGTCGGAAAAGATACATGTACAAGTCTATAACACACGTACCAGGTTTCTCAGAAAGAATCACGCAATCCAATATTTACAACACTGATGACGTTAGGATTGCTCTAAAAACCACAAACACTTTAAACTCCCTGTTTTCGAATATTAAAACAAAACTAGACAAATTAGATAAATATGTTATCTACAAAATACCGTGCTATGGAGATTGCAAAAATGTATGTAAGAAAATATATGTAGGAATAACAAAATCAAAACTTAGGACAAGATTGGCTGCACACAAATCTAATTATAAAAATAGAAACGAAAATTTTGAATAAGAAACCGCATTAGCAGCCCACTGTACCTTGCATGATATGTGTCTTATTAAGAGATCATGCGCTTAAAATAAAATTTGCAAACTTTAACATTGAAGCCATATACAAATTCATTACATTTTGTTCTGTTCCCTATCAAAAACAAAGCGAATAAATTATATTGTATTTCGGAAGAAGTGAAGTTATTAGAAGTTACGAATAGTGATTACCTCTGTTTTAAAACCTTTGCGAAAGTGTAGCTTTTTAGAAAAGAATTTAACAATTTTGCATGTTTTCTATAAAAAAACTAGTTTGTTTCATATATTATAAAACAATTTTTTTCAGGAATTGAATAATGTGTTACACAGTTATTTTGAAGTCATCCAAAAACTTTTATAATATATGAAAAACTTTAATGTGTTCCCAATTTTAAATTATCTAGCCAAAAAAATTAAAATAATAATTTACGCATGCAACAAAAAATATTATAATAATAATTTACGCATGCATGTACTTACATACATACATACATACATACATACATAAGTACTTCCATGGCTTTCAAATAAGTTTTATTGCATTTTCTTACAGTTCCTTATATCAAATTTTAAAAAATTGTGCCTCATTCCAATCTTACGAGAGTTTACCGGTTGAGGATTTTAACGACGTATGCTTTCCTGATGATTACAACAGCAGTAGTTGTTGTATTTGGCTTGAAAATTGTACAAAAATGATATCGAGCAATCAATATTCTATCAGTGGAAACATTTCGATCAGCAGTTATAACAGTGACGAGTCTTTGGGGGACAACATTTTAGAAGAAAATGGCAGAATATCGTTGGCATATGAAAACTTGAGAACGATACCCAGACGAATAGCTGAGAAATTTGCTATACATACAAAGTTTTTAGATTTAAGCCACAATAATTTTCAAAATCTATCATTTTTGTCATTCTTTGAGGATTTGCATACTTTAATATTGGATCGCAACATAAGTTTGGATGTAAACACTTTGCCACTTTTGCAAAATTTAAAAATACTGTGGTAAGTTCTTTAATTTAAGCCGATGCTAACATATCAATTACATAATCAATTTTTTATTCAAAGGATTAACAATTGTGATATTAAAAACGTAATTGACTGGATTAACCGTATACGGGTGCAATGCCCCCGTTTGGAGCATTTATCAATCATGGGTAATACTGGTATTAAAGAACCATACAGCTACTGCACTCTAAATAAGTTAAGCAATTTGTACAATATTAAATCCACGACAACGCCAATAAGTACACTAGCAGATTACAGAGAATATATTTTGCAAATGCTACCTCATCTTCGGTATTTAGATGGGATACCACGTAGCACTCTACTAAAGGTATTACAGTCATCCACCAATGGTTTCACAACATCAACAACCGCTTCATCAATATCTGCGGGAAATTCACTAGGAAATGGATCTTCATCGTCAGCTCAAGTCTGTAAAAACAATGCCCAACGAAAAATTTCGCCTTCACTTAGTTTCAAAGATTTGTTTTTGTTAAAACGCCGTAAAAAATCATACCCCAGTTCTTCGACTAACTGATATTGAATAAAAACATTAATTGTATCAGTGCAGTGGAAAATTTTACTAAAGTTTAATGACACAAACAGAACTAATTTGTTATCATTCCTCCTTATAATATATAATGGTGGTGCTGAAGCTGTTTTGTTTTAAAAAAGTTCATGCAAAAATAACGGAAACAAGCACCCAACATAGCATATCCATGCTAGTAGCAGTGATACATTAAACATTACTTTTGCCATTTTTGCTATCTTCTTTTTACATACATATGTACATTTTTTTATTATAATTATCATACACACAAATTACTATTTAATTATTAATAATATAGTTAATTAAACATGAAACCCATTCTTATCATTCTTATTATAAATAAATATATTTTATTAATAAAAATGCTGGAGCATAAAGCATGTGTAAAATCATGTGTACGTAAATAAGTTAATGAGTGTTCAGTTATTAACTGCATATAACCAATTAAAAGATAATTACACTGCGGTACAAAATTTGAACAAGTTCGTGACCAAATGAATTTGACCCATGATCTTAATGTAATTAATGAATCTAATGATCTTAATGTAATTAATGAATCTAATGAATCCGAATTCATAGATTTCGAGATATTGCAAGGTTGCCGTTATTTAGGTTTTTCAAAAAGATGATATCAATTTAATAAAATAATCTTGGTAAGTATTAAGCTTCGTTTAGACTATGCTAATATTTGTCCAAACACAACAAATAATGGTTTGGGCTAATAGTATGGTTTGTGACTAATGTTTGGGCATGCGTTTAGATTGCACTAATATTTGTTTAAATTTTATTTGCACAAATAACAGAAGATTTTGTGTCAGCCATGTTTGGTACAAATATTTGTATACCCCTTTACACTGCACTAATAATTTTATTTGTCCGGTATGTATGACAAACATCTGTCAAATAATGTTGTTGTTATGTTTATGAAATTCATCTGCTAAATAGTATCAAATTGTGTTTGTGAAGCAACGTGAAAAGTTAAAATGTTTAGTGACAGTGACATTGAAGACTTATTATTAATAACTGCTGGAGCTATAGCAGTTTCAGAAACCCAGCAAAAAGAAAAAAAGAAGATCCAGAAGAATGTGGGTTCGAGCTTGGGTGCAGCGTCGTAAAATGGAAGGATGTTGCCAAAAACTTCTAAAGGAACTACGTTCTGAAGAACCTTCGCAACATCACAAAATGTTGCCATGACATTTGTCGTTGTGTTGTTCGACAAAGGCGCAGATGATAGGACTGATTCTGTAAAAAAAAGGTTTTCTGATGACAACAATATTAACAATTAATGAATGCATTCTCATTAGTTTACCTTCGCTTTCAGATAAAATATTTAAATTTGTTGTTGTTGCTTGCCGCTGGCTAGCCTCCGCACGTCCAACAAAAGCCATGGAATCAAAATACTTCCACTTTGGTGTATTGTCTGCACCTTGTCCAGATTTCTTTTTTTTGTTAAGGTAGCCCCGGTACTGAATCCTCAAATTCGACCATTTTGTGGAAACTCCGCTGTAACATTGAACATATCGCCAATTTCAGTCCATGCGCTATCCCGCATGGGTTTTTTGTGGTAGTCAGCACTTGATGCATTCCAAATGCAAGGATGGCATTCCACTTCGCGGATCAATTTAAATATGTTTTCTTCGCTCCATTCGTGCGTCATCCTCTTCCTTTTTGTTTTTTTGGCAGATGGTGGCGATTCAATTGCTGCATTGATGTTTTCCATTTTCTTTTAGAAAATATGTTTTATATTAAAAAATTACAAAAAAGCGCTTTTTACTTACCAATCTGTCAAACGAATTCACCAGTATTGCCATTTCAACTTATTTAATTTTTTATATGTTAAGCACTGTCAAAAATAACTGTTGGTAACCCACATATCTACAATTATTTGTCGCTATTTGTTCCGTCAAAAATATTGTGAGAACAAACAAAATATCGAGCCAAATATTTGTTACGACCAGCTGACAAAGTGTTTACACTACGCAAAGTTTTATTCACAAACAAAGATTTTTTTAGCCAACAAACAGTCGAAAAATATTTGGTGGCTAACAAATTCGAGTGTTTACACTAGGACAAACAAAATTTTTGTAGTTTTGCACAAATATTAGCACAGTCTAAACGCAGCTTTAGATAAATTTCTTATATATTTTTTCTACTTATTATTCAAATAATCACGAGTTGCTTGTAAAAATTTACCGAGAAATGAGTGAACTACAGTGAAACAAAATTCAAATTTTACACAAATTTTAATGAATTCTCGCAATTTTGCTTTTTTCAATTTACTGTCATGCCTAAACAAGCGTTTTTAGCTGTCACATCGAAATAATGCGGCGGCAGCGCTTTACTATTAAAAAATCCGATTTTGACAACGCGTAAAGAAGTGAAGTTGACTGCAAAAGTACTCTTGTTTGATAAGTAATGTAACTTTAGCTACTTTCAGGTCAATGTAGCGTCTTTATTTTAATATATATTTCTAATTATAGTTTCTTATTAATCAAAGTGAGTAAAGGCCCAAATAAAATGTGCGTACGTTAGCGCAAGCTAATTTGCGAATACATACAAACAAATGTGTGCAACCATAATTTGCATAACTTTTCGTTAAATTTAATTTTCTTACGCATAGAGCGAAACTGATCGCATTTTCCTTAAGTGGCCAACGGTTTGTTTATTGATAATTTTTTTTAGATACACACATACCATTGACTCTGATACAAGTACACAAGAGAAGCTGCAATGTACGCCGAAATTAAAATTTAATAAATAATGTAAGAAATTAATTGAAACATTTAATGTTTAGCGTTTGTTTATTGTATATATGTATATTATAGTTATTTGTGTATTTTTCTACAAGTAATGATACGTTGCCAACCACTTGAGAACATTGTTACACATTTTTGTACATTGTAGTACTTTTCCGATTTATTTCTTAAATTACTTTCTAAATTGGTAATAATCTACTTGTGATAATATATTTATGTATATATAAGTTGAAAATATTTATATATGTATTTACATTTTATGTATATATCATAAATTAGTTTTTGCAAAAGTGCATTGCTTTACAACTAAGTGTAACAGCCCTTTTCACAATGTATGATTAAATTTTAATTGGCACTTTAACCTGCAGTTAGCTGAAAATTTATTTCACAATGTATGATTAAAGTTTAACTGACAGATTTTAACCGAAAAGTCGCTGTTAAATTTAACCGAACAAATTCTTCTGGTTAGTATATTAATTGTCACTTGAAAGATAAAACAAAATGAGCAAAAATTACAATCAGCACTTATATTTTTTTAATATTTATAATTCAAGTAGATTAAAATCTAAAAAAACTGTACTTGAACGTAGAAATCATTTCTCTTTATCTAGTGAAGAATTTAGAAAAAGATTTAGATTATCAAAATCTGCAGTAAAGTATATTGTCGATACCATAGGCAATGATATAAAGTCCACAACAAGCAGGTAAGTTCTTTCTATATCTATATCTGACATGGTTGACACATTTTGAATAATTAATTCTTAGAAATCATGCTTTATTTGCTATCCAAATGGTGTTATTGGCATTAAGATTTTACGCCACAGGCAGCTTTCTAATAGCGACTGCTTGTCGTGTTGTAAAAAAAGTTTCTGAGTCAATCGCTAGACTAGCAAAAAAATTTATAAAAATCCCGCATTCTCAAGAAGAAATGAGAAAGACAGCTTCACAGTTTCACAATATTTATTATTTTGGATCAAATTTACTTTTAGGTGATAGCGGTTATATCGTGAAATCATATTTAATGACACCGCTGGCAAATCCCCAAACTAATGGGGAAAAACTATATAATGAATCACAAATTCGAACACGAAATGCCATATAACGTTGTTTTAGTGTTTTGAAGTGTCGTTTTCCCGTATTGTCTATGGGAATAAGACTATCGCTTGCCACTAGCATGGCAGTTGTAGTGGCATGTGCAGTCTTGCATAATTTATGCAGACAACTTAAAGATGATAGTGATTTTGATGTTTCAAGTGATGAAGTAGAAATTGCTTCTAATGGATTTTCGAAAACTCGATGTTCGATCTTATTGAAAACTATTTTGCAAAATTATGAAAATATAACAGAAATACAAATAAATATAACAGAAATAAATGAATGGAAAAAAAGTCCTTTAAAACGTTAGATTTTTCTGTTGCAGAGAGAAGAGTTTTCAATTTGCATTCGAAATTTGATGCCCAGTGTAGCTCTGTTTGTGACTAAAAAAGGTACAAAGTACTTTTTAGCAAAAGTTTTAACTATATAGAAAGAAATGAGTTTTGTTCGATAAAAAACAACAGTGAAAATTTTAAATTTGTAAAAATTAAGTTTATTTAATCACATATAGGTAGGTACAAATATAAATTCTCAACCTCAATTTTAATCAAGGAAATATAGGCGTATGTAATTAATGAAAATAAAATTAAATAAATAGAACATTCAGTCTTTAACAAAAATTAAAATTAATTACTTCACATTAAAAAACATAACAAAAATTAAAATGTAAATATGAAGTCTATATCAATATATAACTACGTAATTAATAAAAACAAAATTAAATAAACAGAAAATACAATCTTTTTTGAAAAATTACAATTAATTATTTTACATTAAAAACAAAACAAAAACGAGAAAAGTTAATTATTAAATACATCACAGTAATTTTTCTTGTAGTTTTTCTATTTCTAATTTCTTTTTAATTATCACCCCAATTCTAAACAACAATTCCCAGGGAGTTTTTTCCCAATTCCCTGTTCCCCAATTCTAAATAAAATCTCCCAGGGAAATGTTTCCCTTTTCCCATCTCCATTATTCTAAATGAACTTCGAATTCGGAAACTCTTCCCCGGGAATAAAAGTGGGTATTACGAATGTCAAATATAGGAAGAATGTAATAAAAAAAAACCTTGGGAGATTTTCCGCCAAAAAATTCAAAGGGAATTGAATAAGAAAAACGTAAGTATTATAAAATATTTTCTTTTTAAGTATAAAAATATTAATTATTCTTACTTGAAGGTCGAAAAACAGGAACAAAAAACAAATGGAAATTCTTATAAATACTATGGGAAGCAAAGAAGAGCTGAACAGAATCTGGGTTAGTTTGGAGGCGGAATTGAACGCATCAGGGCCACCATCAAATAGTATTGCCGAATGGAAGAACTTACATATAAATAACAAAATTAGTCTGTATAAAACAAAATTTGAATAAGAGTACAACAATAATTTTCAGGTTTGGTGCGACCAGAAAAAATACGTACGGAACAAAGCAGCTCAAAATTTAAAATCTTTCAGGGCCACCGGTGGAGGCCCAAATATGGAGCAAAAGCTGTCCCCCTTCGAAGAGTCTATTTACAATTTGATTGGAAGGAGTCTGTAGAAGGTGTGGCTAGCGCATTTGGATTAGGACCGTCGACTTGCCAAAAGCCAAATGCAGACATTGTACCACACGCACTACTGGAGTCGTTGTTTGAAGAAAATGCTGTTTTGGAAAAAAGTGTGCAGGACAGTGATATAGATACGCCACAAAAGCCGCCAAAAAAGAAGTTTAAACCTGAAGTTCAACATGATCGCCAGAAACATGTCTTGTCCAGCGACATCCTTGCTGAAGAGATCAGTATCCAAAGGAAGATGCTGGAAGAGATGAAGGAGCAACAGGCAACCACAAAAAAGGTATACCGTTCGATTGACCGCCTGTATGACTTAAAAAAAGCAGACTTGGAGGAGCAAAAGCGGCATAATTTGGTGATGGAAAAGATACGAGTAAGAGAAGTTGAGGATAAGATTGAAAAAAACCGGCGGCTGTTGGAGCTTGAGGAACTCAAATATAAAAACTGAAAGTTTTTATACATACATGTACATATACTTGTGATATATTATTTATTGTACCTGAAATGCCTTATTGTTTACATTTTATTTAATTTTTTGTTAATTTTTGTAAAACATAAAAAATAGTATTGAATTTTTATTACAAACACTCTTGTTAAATTTATGTTTTACAAAACCAAACCAAGTCTTTATGAATTACTTTGTGATATATTTTATTATTTTTAAGAAAAATTTAAACTATTGTATACATATCTAATTTTGTTATTATAAAATAAAAAAATATACATACATACATAAATTACACATTTAAAAAAATATACATACATAAATTTATACATATTTGCAGTCCAGTTTTAAAAAATATATTACAAATTATTCCCAATATTATTTCTAATGTTTTGGGGAATAGACAAATATTGCGACGACGCTATGGATATCACACCACTACTTGTACATTCAAATTATCTACACTTTCAGTATCGGTTACTTCGGTGTTGCATTTAAAATGGATGCATATATTAAGCAAGGCACAGCAAATATTTGTTATTTTTGCTGCCTTTTCTGGAGCGTAGTGTAGGTCTCTAGCACCTAGAATACACCTATATCTATTTTATTTCGGCACTTGGAATGAGTTTCGCTAAATTTTATCTCCACAGATCTATTCTGTGGGCATCTATGAGGGGTTAACAGCCACGGTTCTAGGGCATATCCTGCATCTTCTATAAAGTAATGCATTATTAATTTATGAATTTTGTATTATTTCATCACAAACTTACCGAGA
Organism: Linnaemya vulpina; assembly: GCA_963675445.1. Classification (NCBI taxonomy): domain Eukaryota; kingdom Metazoa; phylum Arthropoda; class Insecta; order Diptera; family Tachinidae; genus Linnaemya; species Linnaemya vulpina. The sequence goes on from OY776277.1 coordinate 52,617,645, forward strand.
AGCCAATAATTGCTCCCGACTCTACGAAAGTCCTCCTCAAGATGAGCTCGCAACTCACTGGTTTTCCAAATAAAGGAATCATGCCACGCACCGGGGTGGGAGGCATCAACATACTGAATCTTCAGCTCATGATCACACACCTTTAAACATTTTTCTTGCTTAAGTATAAACTATCAGTTTTTGAAATATCACATGGATCTTACCAACATTACATTTAAACTATAGTAATATAAGTACTTATTAACAGAAGGTGCAATTATGCGGACATGTGTCCCGTCAACACATCCTATTACCCTGGGGATGCCATGTTTAACATAAAAAGATAACGCAATTTTTCGTTTATCTTCTTCTGTTCGGCAGAAAGAAATCCATGTCGGACATAAGTGCTGTTCTAAAACGTTTATTACTTTCGTTAAAGCTTTGCTAAGACTACTTTGGGCTAGAGATACATCCGAATCCTTTCCTATTTCGGTTTGATACCCACCTTCGGCGAAAAATCGTAAAGCAGCACTCAACATTATCAATTGGGAAACTCCAAACGACTTAAGTTGTGGTTGGGTGTTGGCCTTTAACACCTCTAACAGGTACTTGAATGCCGGTTTATTTACACGATAATATTTTTCGAACCTTTAAAATTAAACGTGATAAAAACGTATGTAAAAATAAATATATTTTTTTTTTATTGAACATTTTTATTTTGCTATATTAATATTTATATAGGGTAAATTGTTCGAACTTAGTTAAAATCTCAGACAGACATGATGATAAATATTCCTAGACACAAAAGAAGTCAACATCAGTTTAATTCAACTTACACAGCAGAGCAGAACAGCTGTTTTCGAAAGTCGCTACACTTTCATCTTCAGTGCTCATGTGTATATTGTGTTTATCACCACTGTTTAGGTGGCTTAGTTGAATGTGATAACAGTTTTCTATTTACACAAATTTTATTGTGAAAAACAATCCGAGAACTTTATCAACCTGATGTTCACACTTGTGTGTTATAATACCTGTGTTACCATTTGATTATTTTCTTCATGTCCCATTTTTCTGAATTTTTTGTTCCATTATGCATTAAGTCAAACTTTTTTGGTTTGAATTTTATACTTAAGTATATGTGAAAGTTTTTCCAATTTTCATTGGTAGATCAAGCCAAAGCTTAAATTGTATGTGATTTTATTTTAATTGAACATTTTTATTTTGCTATATTAATATTTATATAGGGTAAATTGTTCTAACTTAGTTAAAATCTCAGAAAGACATGATGATAAATATTCCTAGGCACAAAGGAAGTCAACATCAGTTTTATTCAACTTACACAGCAGAGCAGAACAGCTGTTTTCGAAAGTCGCTACACTTTCATCTTCAGTGCGCATGTGTATAGTGTGTTTACCACCACTGTTTTGGTGGCTTAGTTGAATGTGATAACAGTTTTATATTTACACAAATTTTATTCTCGGATTGTTTTTCATAATAAAATTTGTGTAAATAGAAAACTTAGAATTATTGAAATTCAGAAAAATCGGAAGGACGGTTCCAGACCTGGGAAGCTTACACCTATTTCTCGACGCAAAATTAACACGAAAAACCGATTATTTTTTTGATTATTTGAAAATTGAACCTATTTCATGCTTTGGGACTCCTGAATTGTCTATTTAGAACTAAAAAAAAAAAATTTTCCAGGGATGGGAAATAAAAATTTTTTTTAACTCTTTAACTTTTATTTTCGTGCTCATTCTTTTTTGCCAAAAGATATTTATTAAAATTTCAAAGTGATATCAATTGAGGGGTTTTAGCTAGTTCCTATGCGCATTTCACTGGGGCTAATGCAGATCATCAGGGAACCTTTACCCAACATTTCTTAGAATAACTAGAGATGTTTATTTTAAACCTCCACATTAATAAATGGGAAGACTGAACAAACATCAAAGTCATAACAAGAACTCACCGATCACTTTGCCTTTTTAATTTTCTTACGTTTTTATTTCATTCTACAATTGGTTGGCTTTTTTCCGACTCTAATTGTAGTTGTAAGAGAAATAAAGAACAACAACAACTAATAATTGTTTTAATGTAAAAACAATTTATTTAGAGTGTTGACAACATAAATTCTTTAAGCGCGGGCACTCGCTAACTAAATTGTTCAGACTTCCCATTTATTAATGTGGAGGTTTAAAATAAACATCTCTAGTTATTCTAAGAAATGTTGGGTAAAGGTTCCCTGATGATCTGCATTAGCCCCAGTGAAATGCGCATAGGAACTAGCTAAAACCCCTCAATTGATATCACTTTGAAATTTTAATAAATAACTTTTGGGAAAAAAGAATGAGCACGAAAATAAAAGTTAAAGAGTTAAAACGACAATTCCCAAAAATATGTAATAAAAATTTTTTTTTTTGCACATTCGGTATTATGTGGTACATATAATGACTAAAATGCTTAAATTTCAAGTTTTTTTTAATAATACCGTTTTTGGTATCATGAAGATTTGCATGGATGAAAAAAAATTTAAAGTTCCCATACAGGGTTAGAAATTTAAATTTTTTTTTATACTATAAACTAACCAAAAATCAAATAACGTCGTTTTGTCCTGGTTAGAATTATTTTTTATTTCGGAAAAACAAAATTGGTATCAAAAATTAAAAAAAACAAATTTCGATTCCAGGGTTCGAAAACTGAAATATATTATGGTACATGAAAGTGACAGAAATGGTTACAAATTTGTAGGTTTGCTTAAATAAAACTGCTTTATACATCATGAAGACTTGTATGGGTAAAAAATAATTTTAAAAAGTTATAATTTTCGCCTACAGGATGGGAAATCAAAGTATTTTTATGACACATTCGGTATTTTGTGGTACATATAATAACTATAATGTATAAAAATTTTAAGTTTTTCTTAATTAAAACCGTTTTTGCTAACATGAAGATTTGCATGAATGGAAAAAAAATTTAATTTAAAGTTCCCATCCAGGGTTAGGAAATTTGAATTTTTTAATACAATAACATAACCAAAAATCAACTAACTTTGTTTTTTCCTGGTTAAAATTATTTTTTATTTCGGCAAAACAAAATTGGTATTAAAAATTAAAAAATAATAAAAATTTCTATTCCAGGGTTGGATTCTGCAATATTTTGTAGTACATGAAAGTAACGAAAGTGGTTAGAAATTTGTAGTTTTTCTTAAATAAAACCGCTTTATGCATCATGACGACTTCCATTGGTAAAAAAGAAAATTTTAATTTCATTTGCGATTCCAAAATTAATATCAAGTATTTAAAAAATTTAAATTTCGATTCCAGGGTTGGATATTTGCAATATTTTGTATAACATGAAAGTTACCAAAATGGTTAAAAATTTGTACTTTATGAAGACTTGTAAAAAAAATTAAAATTTCGTTTCCAGGGTTGGAAAATTTTGAATATTTTTTTTAAAGTACACAAAAATGCAACTGAAGTTGTTTTAATTTTTTTCCTAACTGAAACTATTTTATAAGTTAGAAACCAGACGTATGTTAGCACTTGTACTTGTTTTTATGTTTACGTTAGAAAAAATGCAAAAATAAAAAGTTAGCATAACAAAAAATTGCATATTATATGCGAAAAAAGAAAATGTGTTTTAGGTACGCATTAATTATGTTCAATAACAAAAAAAAAAGATGTCTTTTAAATCATAGGGTTATAAAAAAGAAATACAGGCGTTTTTGGACATGTGTAAGTATTTATAAGCATCTTTTATTATACGTATGTATGTATATATTAATGGACCATTTTCTTAATAAGGTTCAACCGTCGAGATTCTGGGAGGTCCAAGTGCCAAAGACGAGGAATCATTTAAAAATAAAGTTCGTGTCAATAGAACTACCTTTGAGTACCTGGTATACTCATTGCAGCATTTGCTTAGAAAAGACACATATTGGAGGTATGCAATCTTATTGGAAAAACGGTTGGGCATAGCCTTATACGACCGTTGCAGAAATTGTTATAGATGTTTGCATTGTTATGTATTATGATTATAGATGTTTTAAAATATTTTTAATAAATTATAACTGTCAATACTGTCAGAACTAACAATCAATTTTGTAACTGGTTTTCCCCAATGTTCATTGAACACAGCTACAGACAACATACTACAATTATGCTACGAATTGTTTCGTAGTATACAAACCACTCATATACCAGCTTTGAATTGTACTATAGGTCAGTGATGCCCAAAAATTTTTTTGTTGTGTATTGGTGAGTAAGAGAGAAATAACAAATTGAGAGAATTTATTTATTTACAGCCAAATAATAATGTTAGTAAGAGAAAGGAAAACAGAAGAATCTATATTCATATTAAGAAGCAAACTTATTAATATATGTATGTCCATATTTTTAATTTAACTAATTCAATTTAATTTTTTAAATTTTAAATTAATATACTCACCTATATATAAACTCCATAATAGTAAAAGATGTTAATATAATATACGTAGCGCCCAAATTTTGTTTAACAACAACAAAACAAAAAACAACTAAATAGTACATATAATTCATTATAAAAAAATCAATAAACATTCTCGAAAAAGTAAAGATTGCAATTAAGAATCTTATGTAAACGATTCTAGTCATATAATAATAACAAATAAAAAACAGTTGCTACACATGGGCATTCATCATTAAATGACCACGCAACATTTTTTGAGTGTGCCTCTGAAAAAAAGCAACAAAGCATTCGCTTAACATGTAAACTTGTCTACTTATCATTAACGACTAAAGCAAAAGCGTAAGAATATTAGAGTTGTACCGAACTGAATCAAACGTTCTCAAACACTCCCAAACGCTCGTTTTTGACAAGAACCTCTAATCAAACCCATGTAATTTAAATGGGTTTGATTAGAGGTTCTTGTCAAAAACGAGCGTTTGAGAGCGTTTGATTCAGTTCGGTACAGCTCTACTTAACATGTAAACTTGTCTACTTATCATTAACGACTAAAGCAAAAGCGTAAGAATATTAGAGTTGTACCGAACTGAATCAAACGTTCTCAAACACTCCCAAACGCTCGTTTTTGACAAGAACCTCTAATCAAACCCATGTAATTTAAATGGGTTTGATTAGAGGTTCTTGTCAAAAACGAGCGTTTGAGAGCGTTTGATTCAGTTCGGTACAGCTCTAAAGAATATGTGTAAGTTCTCTCCAAACAATTGTTTCATGAGCTGGGCATTCCTGCTATAGGTTGACACACATATAGTATAGCATACTCATATGATACAGAAATCCTATCTCTGTCTAGGGTATTAGTATTTCTTTGTTCGTTTCGTGTTATTTTTCGTTCGCTGTACACATGCGTTTTAAAACAAACTTAGCGGATAAGTGATGAGGAATTGGCAATAATCTTAGGAGGAATTTCTAGTTTCATTAAACATATAATGTAAATAAATAACTAGGACCATATTAAAAATGCATATATACATATGTAAAAAGTTATTTATATTGTTAACTAATGTTTTCATAGTATATATATAATTGTTTTTTTAAGACAAATAAGCAAACAAAAAAAAAGTATGTAGTGAAATTTGCACAAACATGAAAAGTGAATTTAGTACATTCATATAAGATTATTTAGGTACATTAATATAAGATTATTTTCTCACACATAATTAAAAAGACTATTCAAAAACCAATAGCAGTTTTTGCTTATTCATGGGACCATTAAAATTTATTTAAGTAATGTTAGTAAAATTTGCTGAAATTTTCTGTAACAAAGATTTTTTACTATTTACTAAAAATTACTGCAAAAACTTTTGTGAGTTTCTTTTAACCCAGATAGCGCCGCAAAAAACTTTTTTTTTTAAGTAGAAATTTTTATTGCGAAATTCATAAGTTCACATGATTCTAGACTTATTATATTAATTGAATTTTTTTCTTAAAACCTATAGTTTTCCCGGAATCGGGTGTTCTTTTAAAAGGACAGTAGCAAAATACACTACTTTCATATTTTTTTTTAATTTGTACTGAAGTTAAAAACAGTTAATGAAATTGCTTCGTTTGCTTAAAAGTGAAAACAATTTTCAATTGAAAATATTTTAATATTTCACGTTGGGGTATGATACGCCTAAAAGCAATCCTATGGGTGCAACGCAACATTGCACTTCTTGCAAAAAGAGTTGGCTGTTTTATGGCAAAAGTTGCAAGGAGTTTGATGTTCCTTGTGCTAAACTAGATGCTCTTGTCCACCAAATTGGGAATATAAATGCAGGTTGGCGGCCGAACTTGGCTCACCCCCTTTTGTCCATATTTTCACGATGTCCTTGGCTTTTCAACCATTTTCCGGTTGAATATGTTGCTTTGTCTATTGTAATTATTTTCTACCTTTCAGACAAGTTTCCACATCGTTAAACGAGTTTTGCAGAAATTGCATACAGTAATTGGGGTCGTAGAATTCTGCATTTCAAGAGAATCAAAACGTTAAGCAAACAATTTAAAATTGTGAACTGTCATAGTTTATTACAATTGCAGCGTTTGTTTTTTAAATTTTCGTATATACATACTTCTTTTAGGGGTTTGATTTAACAAAACTGAATTTTCGCTAAATCTTCTGTAGTTATGCCATTTTTCCACCAATCTGAACCTTATACGGCGCAAAATGTTTATATATACATATATATATATATATATATATTATATATATATATATATATATATATATATTTATTTATTTATATACATATATATCTATATATATACAATATATATATATATATATATATATATATATATATATAAGTACATATATATATATATATATATATACATATATATATATATATATATATGTATATATATATATATATATATATATATATATATGTATATATATATATATATATATATATATATATATATTGTATATACATATATAGATATATATGTATATAAATATATATATATATATATATATATATATATATATATCTATATATATATATATTTATATACATATATATCTATATATATATATATATAAAATATATATATATATATATATATATATATATATACATATATATATATATATATATATATATATACATATATTTGTATATATTTATACATACTTACAAAATTTTTTACACGCCTAAAATAATTCGGGGCTGAAAGGATTAATTGAAGTTTATTGTATTTTTCACTAAGAAAATATATATACACTAAAGGCCTGCAACGACTAAAGCTGGATTCACCCATGGTTTCAGAACGAATTTCACGTTCGGAAACATGTTTTTTTATATGTAGTTTGACGTTTCTGTTTTAGAGAGTGTGAGAGAGAGAGCGAAAGAGAGTAACGTGTTTCGGAACCTGAATTGGTTTAATTTTAATTCACGTTCCGAAACATTGCAACTGTGCTGCCAGAAAGTTGAATTTCTTAAGTGAAGTAGAACTGAGATGCCACAGCATATTATATGTACATATGTATAGTAAAATACAGAACTTGTTTTACACATTTGTATGTATAACAACACACTTGTTTCGTATTGTTTGTGTATATAATAAAATACGGAGCGTTTGTTTTGTATTAAAAAATATATAACTGGTGAATATTGTTATAAATAAAATTAAATAAATAGTGATATTGCCCAATTGTAAAACTCACACACATAGTTTACAAAATTATTTCACATGGTAGCCTTGATGTTGCAGAACAAATGCGCGAAGTGGGTGAATCGCTTCAGAGCATACTCTCAAAAAACTAGAAATGTTGTCCAACGTCAATATCGTTCTGAAACCATGGGTGAATCTAGCTTTATTGTACAATATGGAGTTTGATCTTCAATTCTTACTCTACTTGTTTGATGAATGACTCGAACATAATATTACGCAGTACTTTTATAATCAACAAAACTAGAGCTGTACCGAACTGAATCAAACGCTCTCAAACGCTCGTTTTTGACAAGAACCTCTAATCAAACCCATTTAAATTACATGGGTTTGATTAGAGGTTCTTGTCAAAAACGAGCGTTTGGGAGTGTTTGAGAACGTTTGATTCAGTTCGGTACAACTCTACAGATTACAGTAGGAAAATATGTACAAGCTTTGCCATACTACTATGAGTACTTTTTTTTTCAAATACATTTGTGCAGAGGTCTAATATACACCACAAATACACTGTCGTCCACTTGAATAGGCTCACTAATTTTTACACTTACATATTAATATTCTCTCAATACAAACTTTAAGACAACACAAAATGCAGTAGGAACACGTGTAAATTTTATGCCACTTGAATAGGCTAACTTAGAACAAAATTAGTTTGCGTTTGACCTTGGTCGGTATAATTCAACATATAAACGTTCGTGAGATACTGCAATACTTTTTTCAAATTTTATTGAAAATGGGGCGCAGCAAGCAATTATCTGAAGAAGGTAAAATTAAAGCTTTTAAAGAAACTGGCTAAGGTCATATATACATATGTCGCAAAAAAGCTTGGTCACAGACAGAATGTTCTAAGCATTTTTTTAACAAATATGTCTAATTATGGAAGTAACACGAAAGGAAAATTATGGAAATAACATGAAGATGGTGAACCTGTTCAAGTTGCACAAAAGATTATTTTTATTAGTTCTGCAAAAAAAAAATTATTAAGCTATTAATTATAGCAACAATTTCTTTCATGTTAATGACACACAATCCAATACTTTACCATTTCAAAATGAAATATAATTAAGCACTTAATTAATTTTGGAAAAAATTAATTTGAATGCAATAAAAATAGTGAACCTATTCTAGTGGTCGGCAGTGTACATATATAAACTTTAAAAACAAAATTTTACAATTTTACGTTAAAAAACATGAAGCAGCTGAACTACTGGTGTTACCTGATTATTGTACCATGGTTGAAAACAGAAAACTTAAAAACATCAAAATTTCGAAAAATCATAAAATTTTTTTAAATACAATTTCAATCATGCTGATTCTTTTTTCGTAAAGTTGTCAACACTTAAAGTTATTGTTTCTATATGAAAACCCTACAAGAAATTAATGACTGAAACTAATACACACAAAAACATTTTCACTAACACAATTAAAAATGTTTTACCCTAACAGCGTTACCATTTTTGGACTTTTCATACCCAAATTCTTACGATTTGTTTTTAGTTGATCAAATATATACTTTTTCAGTATGTTTGTGTATGTACATAAGAGTTCAATGAAGTTGCAAAAATAGTTATATAATAAACCAATTAACAAAACTAACTTAAATTTTGCTCTAATTGTTGTTTTAAATGTTCCACGAGATTCAGGGATTTTTGGAGTATGAAAAATACATTATATAGGAATTAAGAAAAGAAGTATGAGCGACAACGCTGGTATTTACAGGCTAGAATACTGTGTGCAAGAGTAGGACAATAAATTTGTCAACCTTTTGTATAGAAAAATTGTAAATTCAAGCAAAATAAAATAAAATTTAAAATATAATATAAATAACACAAAATAACCTGTGATAAATAAAGTGAATTTCCTTGCGGATTATGATGTCCACTGATGATCATTTGGGATACGGAGAAAAGGACACTACAAGAGGTAAATCTATTTTTTGACAAACTTGCGGTGATATTTTATTCTTATATTGCAACTGATGACAGTTTCCTCGCTTTCTAGGAAATGTTGGATGTGCCAAGCCAAAATGCATTGCGCAAGTAAGTTTAGTTTTAAAGAAAAAACAAGATATAAAACTAAATTTATATCCATCTTTAGATGAATGAAACTATTGACAATGTATACTCTTGGTGATCGTGACCTGAATATCTCCGTACGGGTATACTCCATACATAGTAATCGCGACGACCCAGCGGTTTTGGTGGCTTGTTCTTTGGGTTTGTTGTCTACCACGGGGTTATTTAAATATTTTGGTCGATGGACTAATATCAGTAAGTTTTGTGTATGTTAAATATAATACAAGCATATTTGTATATATATATATAAATAATAAATTTGCTATAATATAATTGAAATTATAATATAATTGCGTTTTATTTCATCGAATTTGGTTAGGTTAGGATTGTTAGCAACCCCGTCATCAGTGACACCATACCCGTCAAGGGTGACCGGTCACCAGTGAAACCATACCCGTAAAGGGTGACCGGTGACCAGTGAAACCATAAAAGTCACTAGAGAAAAATTTATATAGAACAAAAACATTAGAGTAAGTAGTTTGAATATATGTTTAACAGGCGATGATATACCACAAGTTAGAAAGGGATGCAAGATCACACGTACACAAAAGTTTTAGTCATTTTTTTCCGTTTGGCCTTAATAAAATGATAGAAACTTTGTTCTACGTGATGACCGAAATTCGGTCATCAGTGCCAGTCATTTTACCGGTAATATGACCGGCACTGTTCTTGTAGGGAACTTAGTTATGAGTCGTCAGTCGACACGGAACACCGTTGGTAACTATATATTAAGTGCAGCTAGACTATTAATCGATTACTCTCTTTCGAAAGTTTTGCGTCTCACTCGCACTAGTGAACTTCTGCACTTCAGACAACTGTATAGGATTACAGTTCTTCTGGGTAAATTACCGTGGTTAAGTACGTTTCTACTTCTTATGTGAAGGCATAGACCGTGTAGTGCCAGTCATAGTAACGGATACAATTCTAGTTAACAACATCGCCGACATGTTCTCAAATCACCGATACTTCGCAAATTTAGTTTACAGAGTACAATTGAAATAAATAAACAAATCTTGTTTCATATATTAACTTCCCGCGAGGAAAATTGAAAATTTTGAAATATTGGAAAGTTATTAGTTTTACCCCGAGTTCTCATCGAACCTCCACGTTTTGAGGTCTTAGAAAGCTTCCCTGAATATTTCTGAGATTCCATTTCAATTATTTTTCTTTAAGTACCAAACATATTTTCTTTGGGTTAACATGTTTGTGATTATGTTTGTTTTTCATTTAGGGCTTTTGCATAAAACATTTAGTATCTTGTTTATGATTTGATAATTGTTTACAATATTTGAATTTGATATTTTTGTAGTTTAATATATTGTCCTTAACTCTTTAAAAAATTGAAATGCCCCGACTCAAGCAGTGGTTATATATCTTTTCTGTCTTTGTCTTTCTAATTCGCTGTTAAATAATATTTGAAATATATCCCTTGCTCTGATCTACCCACAAAATATTTAATTAATTACAAAATTACATACGTATATATGTAAGTGATTAAAAAGAGTAATCGCTTATGTTGAATATATCGAGGTATTTAATGGATGTTGATCCATGGGAATCATATACTCGTATATCTTTAGCGAATTTTGATGTGGATGTCTTCATCGGGCTTGTTATGTGGCTTCCAGTATTCTATAGTGCAAATTTAATTTAATTATAGTTTCTTCACTCCTGAATTTATCTAACATGGTTCGGGATGTGGTCTGGTTATCTATGAGATGTATGCCGTCTAATAGAACGCTTCCTTCGTCTGTAATGGTTTGTAGTAATGGGTGCTTACGCACTTATGTTATTTCACACACACACATATATATATATATATATATATATATATATATATATATATATATATATATATTGTTACAAAGATTAGAAATAGATTTAAATAAAACGACAATGTGGCTATATGTACTTGACAGCACTGCCAATTAATCTATAGTTGTCAAAATGTTACAACCCTGGTCAACAGTATATAGATAATATTCAAATTAACGGAAATGGAATACTCCAGAATATACAAGATCATTCGAGGCTGTGCCACTAATAAGTGTAAACAGCAACAACGATAAAATGCTAAGAGATGTTATTCTTAATCTTGTATGCAAGTATTCGCTGCTAATAAATCTAAACAGGTATACACAACCATATACACATAGCAGAAGAAGAAACAAAACCACACACACACAGAACACTCATCCATGCAACCACTCATAGTTACCATAGGCAAAACACACAGAACACTCATACATACAACCACACATAGTTATCATAAGCAGAACAAACAAGTCAGCATTGTCATGTATACAAACACACATGTCAAATAAAATACAACCACCATGCCCAGAAGTTTCACGAGGTTACCAGACGACGTCATTTTTGCTATATAAAGGCGCTGCCAGAGATCAGCGAGAGTCAGTGTGATTTTAAATATAGACGTGTTAACATCGCTAAGGGTTGAGTAGTACAAATACTCGTGTTAAGTAATAAATAAAGTGTTGCCGCATTAAATTTCTTAATTTAATTTGTCCGTGTTTTAATTTGATGCAATAAAACGAATCCTTGAAGGATAAGTAATAAAATCGTTTTTACGAAAATGTCTAAAAACGTAACAATTGGTGTCAGAAGTGGGATTGCAAAAATAATTAAAAGGACATTGCAATTTAAAAAAAAGACATTAAAAAATTAAAATAAATAATCATGAACTTTGATGAGCTAAAAGTTGAACAGCTGAAAAAGGAGCTCAGTAAGCTGGAATTGCCAACTGCAGGTAACAAGGCTGAACTGCAGAAGAGGCTGATAGATGAGTTTAAGAATCGCGGCTTGGACATCGGGACATACGAGCTTGAGGACAAAGACGATGTGCAGGTATGCCCTCCTGCCACGACCAGCAGCATGGACATAAATTCAATGTTCGCTGCTATGATGATCCAAATAAAACAGAACTCTCAGCAGATGCAGGAAAAGCTTGTAGCCGAAACTCAGCAGATGCAGGAAAAAGTTGTTGCCGAAATAACTGAAATAAAACAGAACTCTCAGCAGATACAGAAGTCAAATAAGGTCATGAACGAGACCCTGGTAGAGGTTTCTGAAGCCATTAACAGGAGGGTGAATTCTATTCAGAATCAATTCTCAAAGCTGGAGTGTAGTGGCGGGCCAGTACGAGCAGTTGCGGAAGTTTCTGCGCGGATAAAAGCGCCATGCTTCGATGGCAGCGTACCATTAGGCATCTTCAAATTCCAGTTCGAGACGGTTGCTAGCAGAAATGGATGGGATGCTGAAGAAAAGGCCATAGAGTTGATTTTGTCCTTAAAGGGTACAGCCGCAGAAGTACTTGAGACTGTGCCAGTAAGCAGCAGAAACAACTTTAATGAAATAATGGCAGCATTGCAGCGCAAGTATGGTGGTGAGCACAAGCGCGATTTATACAGAATGGAATTGCGATGTAGAGTTCAGAAGCCTAACGAATCTCTACAAGATTTCGCAATGGAAATCGAGCGTTTAGTGCAGGTCACACATCCAGGCGAGAGTCATCCGTTCCTGGACCACTTTAAAACTGAGGCTTTCGTCAACGGCATTCGCGACTGTGATGTTAAGCTGGCGGTGTGCGCTACGCAGAAATCCACTTTCGCTGAAACTGTTTCATTTGCGCTGGCTCAAGAGACTGCAAGGATGGTTTTTAAGCCACAGATATGTAAAGTGCGGAATGTGGAGGTTTTGTCTGAGGAGGATAACAACCTAGTTGCTAGCGTTAAGGAGGCAATGCGACAACTGCTGACAGAAAAGGCTATAAAGGAAAAGCCTAAGTACTTTAACTGCGAAAAGATCGGTTATTTTTAGCACAGCTGCAAAGCACCAAGGAAGAGAGGTACAGTGCGGAATGTGGATGTTTTGTCTGAGCAGGAGAACAACCTAATTGCTAGCTTTAAGGAGGCAATGCGATGATTGCTGGCAGAAAGTGCTATCAAAGAAAATCCTAAGTGCTTTGGCTGCGGAAAGATCGGTCATTTTCAGCGCAGCTGCAAAGCATCAAGGAAGAGAGGTAGATCTGTTTCGCCACCAAGAAACAGCATTGAGCATAGAAGGGGCACAAAGCATAACAATGCGGATGCTCTTTCAAGAAGACCCTGCTGTTCAGAGTGTAAACATTGTGATAGAACCGAGCAAAAGGAAGGCGTTGTGGATGTTCGGCTAATGCACATCGGCCCTGCTGAAGACTGGTCAGCGGCACAGAGGAACGACGATATACTAAGGAAAATTATTGCGGCCAAAGAAGAGGACAGACGACAATCCCGGAATGAAATTTCGGCTGAAAGCCCACTCGCCAAATATTATTGGGCTCAGTGGAACAGCCTCAAGGTAATAAAAGGGTGTTTATACCGCGTATGGGAAAGTGTAGATGGCAAAACAACTTCAAATTTAATAGTTGTGCCATACTCCAACATAAGTAAAGTTTTACAGGAGTTTCATAATGGACCTAGTGGCGGTCATCTTGGAGTAACAAAAACACTTGAGAAACTGAAGCAGCGTTTTTATTGGGTTGGATGTCAACAAGCCGTAGCCGACTGGATAGCAAACTCCCCACAGTGTATAGCAGCCAAAGGCCCAGTAAGAAGAAGCCGGGGGCAGCTACAACAGTAGAGGAGAGAAGGAGGTCTTAAGCGAACTGCATGAGTTCGTCCGTAATAGAATCAAGATGGTCAGTGACAAGATGAAGGCTAGGTATGACCGCGCAGCAAATTCGGAGGGATTTATGGGAGGACAATTGGTTCTACTTTATAACCCACAACGGAAGAAAGGATTGTCCCCAAAATTACAGACTCACTGGGATGGTCGTATATAGTGATTAAGAGAGTGAATGACGTTGTATACCGGATACACAAGCATAATAGCCCGAGGTCGAAAATGAAGATAGTACATCTCGAACGATTGGCGCACTATGGAAGAGGTGATTGTATGCCTATTCGGGTCGAACAGGCTTAAGTGGGCGGCAGTGTTACAAAGATTAGAAAAAGATTTAAATAAAACGACAATGTGGCTATATGTACTTGACAGCACTGCCAATTAATCTATAGTTGTCAAAATGTTACAACCCTGGTCAACAGTATATAGATAATATTCAAATTAACGGAAATGGAATACTCCAGAATATACAAGATCATTCGAGGCTGTGCCACTAATAAGTGTAAACAACAACAACGATAAAATGCTAAGAGATGTTATTCTTAAACTTGTATGCAAGTATTCGCTGCTAATAAATCTAAACAGGTATACACAACCATATACACATAGCAGAAGAAGAAACAACACCACACACACACAGAACACTCATCCATACAACCACTCATAGTTACCATAGGCAAAACACACAGAACACTCATCCATACAACCACACATAGTTATCATAAGCAGAACAAACAAGTCAGCATTGTCATGTATACAAACACACATGTCAAATAAAATACAACCACCATGCCCAGAAGTTTCACGAGGTTACCAGACGACGTCATTTTTGCTATATAAAGGCGCTGCCAGAGATCAGCGAGAGTCAGTGTGATTTTAAATATAGACGTGTTAACATCGCTGAGGGTTGAGTAGTACAAATACTCGTATTAATCAAGTAATAAATAAAGTGTTGCCGCATTATTTTTCTAAAATTAATTTGTCCGTGTTTTAATTTGATGCAATAAAACGAATCCTTGATTGATAATAAAATCGTTTTTACGAAAATGTCTAAAAACGTAACAATATATATGTATATATATATATATATATATATATATATATATATATACATATATATATATATATATATATATATATATATATATATATATATGCATGTACCTGACATACAAACTACTAACATACCTTAGTAAACTATTAAATAGCACTTAGAGATAAGTTTAATTATTAGAACATAACTCTGTTAGAGATACAGATCATAAGCAACCCATAGAATATTTCAAACAAGAGTAAACTCATAACCAATACCTGACGATAAGAAAAAATCCTAATGATGATATGAAATCCTAATAATGATAGGAAGATATACCACACATATTTCACTAGATAAGAGTGTACGTAACAAAGAAAACTGATAAGCCTAGACTAAGATTTTCATGTTTAGCACTTAAGGTGAATATTTAAAATAAAGTTTAATTTATGAAGAAAACTCAAAAGACACAAACCGTGTATTTCATTGGGTCTGAGAAAATGATAATTTAAACCAAGTTACTATTATAAAAATAAACATAAAATTTTTTTTGCGAATCCTACGGGAAAATCCAGAATTTCATAATTAAAAGTGTATAGAAATTGTTATTAAAACTAAAAATTTTAATTGTTTTTAATTTCATTTCTAAGGAAAGAAAAGTTGATGTTTTAAATCTATGGAACGGTACCAGAGCTCAAAGTAAATTAAATGTTTCGAAGCTCTGAGCTATACAACCTATGGATTTAATTCTCCAAAATCTGCAAACTTTATCTTTAAACAACACTAACAATAATAAAAACTCAGAACAAGAAAGAGTTGACAACTATCTTTTATAAAAGCGTTTTGTAATGGATAACCTAAAGCTAATTCAGCCTTTCTCTGGGCAGAAAGAGGGATTGGCAATGAAAAGTATGTTGCCAAAACTAGTTTCCTTACCACCAGAAGATCGCATTTTATTCTTCAATTGTATACTACGAACGTTGAGCGGTGCGGCTTTAGATATGGTAAGACGTGAACAACCCGTAGATTGGACATCATTGAGGAGACTACTAATAATAGAATTCGGTGAGCACGAAAATGTTTCACACCTAATTTTAAGTATGAATAACAATATGTAACGAACCAATAGAAGACATTTTTTTTTAGAAATGAAATAAATTATTATAGTTTAAAAACATTAACAAAAGAATTACCAAATCATTTGATACCACTTTTTAATACCAATCTAGTAAAAGATTTTCAAGCAGCAATCCAAATATTAAAAGAAAATGGTGTATTTGATGAAAACACCCTTTATAAAATAAATAATCCTAGAAATTATGGTCAACCACAGCGACGTAAATCAAATTCAAATAAAACACAATATAATCTTCACCAATATAACAGACATTTTGATAGGAATGAAAATACAAATCAAAATTTCCACCCTAAGAATATCTATCCAAAAACTTATAAAAATTAAAATTTCCATCCTCAGAGCTCACATAACCCCCAGCATAATTATTATTCTAGCAGACCCAATAATAATTATAATCCCAATAAAAGAATGAGGGAAAATAATTCCAATCAATCAAGAATTAAGAAATATGGCGCTCCAACAGCAATGGAAGTGGAAAAGAAGAAGGAAGTGGAAAAGGAAGAAAATAAAACCAATTTAAATAACTCAGGTAGCGTAAAAACAATTAAAGGATATATAATTTTGAACAAAGCACAGGAAACTACTAGTTTCCTGTGCTTTAAGATTAAGTCATTTAAACAAGGAAAAATATAAAGAAGTTAATACAATATTAAAACATATAGAAATATCCTATATTAAGAAATCGAAAATTTAAGCTTCACACATAAAATAAAGCATAGGATAAATACTAAACACGAAGATCCGGTATATGTGAACTCCTATAGATATCCAGAAGTACATAGAGAAGAGGTTTATAGGCAAATAAAAGAGATCTTAGAACAAAACATCATCTGCCATAGTAAATCACCTTATTTGGCACCGATTTGGGTGGTACCTAAGAAACTAGACGCTTCAGGCCTACAGGAAAGGAGCATTGTTGTGGATTATCGAAAACATAATAACATCACTGTAGACGATAAGTACCCGATACCATTAATGGACGAAATCTTGGACAAGTTGGGAAGGCTCATAAACATTACAATGCTTGATCTCACGAAAGGGTTTTACTAACTAGAAATGGAACCCAGAGACAGACATAAAACTGTATTTTCTACGCAAAATGGGCATTACGAAGTTTTAAAAACACCCTTCGGTCTAAAAAAATGCATCAGCTACATTCCAAAGACTGATGAACACAGTGTTGGATGAAATAATTGGAAAAGACTGTTTAGTGCACTTGGAATATATAGTAGTCTTCAGTATTCCTCTCGAAGAGCATTTCACTTCACTTGAAATCATCTGAAACCAATTTAAAAATCCAGCTAGACAAATGTAAATTCTTACAAAAACAAGCAAAGTTCTTAGGATATAAAATCACACCTGAAGGCATTAAACCAAACCCAAATAAAACTAAGGCAATAATCGTCTACCCAATACCAAAAACGGAAAAGGAAATCAAGCGATTTCTCGGATTGGCAGGGTTCTATAGGAAAAAATTATTCAAAACTTTTCAAATATCACTAAACCAATACATTTTCTTACAAAAAGAAATAAAATATATTATACCCACAAGGACTACATTAAAGCTGTGGAAACGATTAAAATTTTAATAGCAAAAGAACCAATTCTAGCGTATCCCAATTACGAAAAATAACTCGTAGTACTAAGCCAAAACTCTCACCCGATTTGTTTTGCAAGCCGGACTATCAACACTCATGAGACTAATTATTCCGCCACATAAAAGGAATTAGTAGCAATAGTCTGGGCAACGAAATATTTCCGCTCATACTTGTTTGGGAGTAAATTCATAATCGTTCCTTGCAATGGTTACATAACCTTAAAGAATCAAACGCTTAAATACAAAGATGGAAAATAAAATTTAATGAATTAGATTTCCATATCAAACGCATACCGGGAAAGAAAATCATGTCGTGGATCCACTATCACGAATTAGAATTGTCCAATGTGCTCTAAACGAATCACAAACACGAAATTCGAGAAGAGCAGAAACTATTGCAGGATTTGGCGACGAACATAACAAAATTTCATCGATAGCAGGACCTGCCACTCAGCAGGCGAGGATAATCAATATTATATAGCAATAAAAGAAAAACCATTAAATATCAAGTTAATAAAAGGAGATCAAAATAAAACATCCAGTATAAAACTGTTCTCAAATAATATGACCACTATAATCTATAAAAGCTTAAGCGAAGAATCAATTAGAGATATAATAAAAACACATCTATTAAATAAAAACATTACAATATACATACATATGTATGTATATTCTTAATGACGACGATTTCTATTAACTCCAAGAATATTACGGTAAACTATATAATACAAAATAACTTGGTTGCTGGGAGAAACTAAGCTCCTAGAAAATATGTGTAAATGGATATCCCTGATTTTAAAACAAAAGTTTATACACTTACTAGAAAAAGTCTGCGTACAAAAAAATAAAGCTAAGATATTATGGTTAAAACTAAGTCACCGTAAAATCTATTAAAAATTAACACTTTAGTTTTATTAACCAATATTTGTTCATGCTTCAAACAAATTCTATAACAGAAAATTCAAGAATCATACCAACTAAATGCAAAAGACAGCGTTATTATAGAAAAATATGCTAAGAAAAAGTCTGCGTACAAAAGTGCATTGACCATTAAAATGCCACTTTTTTCAATAAGATAAACATTATTTTAACTAACTTAATAAGTAGTTGGATAGCCTTTTCGGTTGAGGACTTCAGCCAATCATTTTTGCATTGAATGGCCGAGTTTCAAGGTTTCCTCACGAGATATTTTTTCCCATTCCGATTGCAAAATTTTTTGCATCATATTTTTTGAAGTAATAACGTGCTGGCGTGCTTTTCATTAAAAAAAATTTCAAAATGCTCAATGGGATTCAGGTCCGGAGACTGGGGAGGCGTACTTAACTGTTTTGGCAAATTAAAAAGCAGCAAAAGCTTAACAATATCTGCAGTATGCTTGGGGTCATTATCTTGTTGAAATAAATAATTGTTCCCAAGACCAAACATTGCTTAAGATTTCCATTTAAAATATTAAGATACACTCTCTAGTCCATTGTCGATTCAATAAACCGCAAATTACCTATCCCGCTAGCCGCTTTCATGCTCGTATAGCATGTAAAAAGCCTTAATTGGTTTGATAAAAAGGGAGAAGAGAGTTTGGCTTCGCGCAAACTTTTTCTCTCACGTTTGTCTTCATCGGCCGAATGTTTTCTCCTTATGTGTGACTCAGGTGTCTGAAAATGCTGATTAACATAACTCCACTCATCAATACGAGTAAGCTCTTGTATTTTGGCTATTCTGTTGGCCACGAACGTGGTCCACGTATAAGAGGGTTTCGAAATCCAAGCTAAAACTATTTTCGAATCAGTGTAGAAGTATCTGCCCGTTGCGGTAATCGGTAATATGTTAAGTAACCTTTCTACAAGTTCCACCATAAGTACCGCTGCTAAGAGCTCAAGCTTAGGAATTGAGACTGAACTGGTTGGTGCAACACGGGATTTTGCACATATTAGGCTGGTTGATACAATGTTGTTTTCATCTACACACCTCAAATAGCAACAGGCTCCATATGCATTTTCGCTACTGTCTGAAAAAGAATTTATTTGCATAGACTTCATTACCTTGTTTGTCATCAAATGTCGAGGAACCTGATAATCGTTCAGTGTTTGCAATTCTAAAATTTAATTTTTCCAGTGCTTTTCATAGCCACCTTCTAAGGGTTGATCCCAAGAAATTTTTAATTTCCATAGTTGTTGTAGAAAGATTTTGCCAAGAACTACTACTGGGCCGATTAGTTCAAGAGGATCAAATATTCTACCAAGATTTGACAGCACAGTGCGTTTTGCAATTATTGGAGAGGATTCAAAAATAAAATGGTATACAAATGTATCATCATTGCGCTGCCAAATGAGGCCTAGTGTTTTCACCACTTCGTTTTTTCCAATCTGAAGATATGGGTCTTTATTTTCGCTAGGAATTTTTTCCAGAAGCTTGGATTGATTTGAACAATATTTTCTTAAGTTGAAATTTGCTACACTGAGCATTTTTTCAATATCATCTAAAAGACTTGATGCTTCTTCTAATGAATTTGAACCAGTCATGATATCGTCTACATAAGTTTCCTTTAAAATAGCTGCTGAAGCTTGAGGATATGTAGAAAGAAAATCGTCGGCAAGTTTTTTGAGACAGCGAGTAGCTAAATATGGTGCAGCTGAAGTGCCATATGTTACCGTATTCAACTGATAAATTCCGATTGGTTCCGAAGGATCTTCCCTCCACAAAATCATTTGGTATTTTCTTTCCTGAGGATCGATTTCAATCTGCCTGTACATTTTACTGATATCTGTCGTAAATACGTAACTGTATGAGCGAAAACGAGTGATGACAGTAAATAGGTCGGATTGAACTGTAGGCCCTACCATTAGTGTATCATTTAGTGATAAATTTGTTGACGTTTTTGCAGACCCATCAAAAACTACCCGAAGTTTGGTGGTTGAACTGTCTGCCTTGAGAACACAATGATGTGACAAAAAATAACCGTTTTCTGGAATATCATCACCTAAATCTTCAATTCGAGTCATGCTTTCATATTCGCGCATAAATTCGCAGTATTGCCGTTTGAGATCTTCATTTTTTAAAAGTCTTTTTTCTAAAGTTTGAAACCGACGCCTGGCTGTTTTCAAAGAGTAAAGAAGGGGGACTTCTAAATGGAAGCCGTACAATAAATTTCCCATCTTCAGCTCTTTTTACTGTTGAATCAAAATGAAGTTCGCATAATTTTTCTTCAGCTGTAAATATTTTAGAGCAGCTAGTGTGTGATTCAACTTCCCAGAACTGACGAATGATTGTTTCTAAAGCAGCTGTGGGAGAGATATTAGATTTTAAGCAATGAAGACTTACTTGTTTAGGACGTGTAATTTTGCCAGCGACTATCCATCCAAGTTGAGTATTTTGAAGTACTGGAAGTCCAATTCCAAGTCGAATTGTTTCACCGATAAAAAGATCTAATAATATTTCAGCTCCTATTAGCATGTCAATTTTTTGTGATTTATAAAATAAAGGATCTGCGAACGTTAGATTTGTTGGCAAATTCCAGCAAGAAATGTCGAAATCTAATTCAGGCTGACGATCGCTAATACGTGGAAGTATATAAAATTGTAGTTTAGTTGAAAATTCAGAGCGATTAGACTTAATAATTGTCCATATGGAGTGTCGAACTTCAGCATTTATGTCACCAATTCCAGCAATTTCCGTTTGATTAAGTTCACGTTTGATTCCTAATTGAACTGCTAGGCGCTCGGTGATAAAGTTGATCTGTGATCCTGAATCAAGCAAGGCTCTAAGAAGAGAAGTAAAATTCCATTTATTTGTTATCTGTACTAGCTATGTGGCCAAAAGAATTGTGGATGACAAATTTGCAGAGCCTGAGTGACGTTAGAAGAAGCACGATTGATATCACTAATGCTGTTTTACATGTTCTCGAATAATAAGTGGTTTCTTTTGATATCGATCGGTTAAAAGCTTCACGGCTACGTCATAATTTTCTGCAGTTACATCCACTGATTCAATTCTGCGCAATGCACCATCCTTAAGCGATGACCTGAGGTAATGAAACCGTGTGACGTCATCAAGAGCAGGATTCTTATGTACCAGTGCTGTAAATGTATCGTAATAAGTAATCCATTGAGTGCAGTCACCTGAAAAGAAAGGCAATGATATCTTTGGAAGCTTGAGTGAAGAACTCCCTGTTGGCTGGTTGAAGCTTTCATTGACCCTTTCGTGTTTGAGTTGATCAATTGCTGCTGATAAAGCAGGATGAAGTGTAAAATATTGTGCTTCAAAGGTTGCACGTACAGTGGCTGCTTCTTCTCCAGCTTCATATTCCTCAATTACCGATTGAATATTTTCAAACTCATGGAAATATTTTTCTAGAGCTTGTATTCTTAATTCCACTTCGTGAATGGAGGCACTGCTCATCTTATTGTTCACAAAGTCTTGAATACGTTGCTGCTGGGAAATAAGAGTTGCACGTTTAGTTTTATGTTTAGCTTTTAGTTTCAGCCATGATTATTTAAACGTTATTAACATTTTATTTTATAAAAATTATTTAGCACAGTTTGATGTAAATGTTTTTTTTTTAATGTTTAATTTTGCTTTATTTTTAACGTTATTTTAACCTTGAACTTATTTGTTTCAATGACAAAAAAATTAATGTTCTAGGTTTGGAAATATTTAGAAATTTTCCAAAAAACTTCAAATATCAACAAAAAATTTACCGCTATGAGTTTAACTAAATTGTTGTTGTTTATTGCTTTTATTTTTAACAAGTAGATTCAAAACCAGTTCTTTCCTTAAATTGTCTTGGGTAATGTAATTTGTTGCTTTATTTTTTAATGTTATTTACTATTTCTTTACTGCATTGATTCTCTGTCGACGTTCTGGATTCTCTGCTGACGTTGTCGAATCTAGCATGTGTATGTTTGTCTGTTTGTACTGCATAAAGAAATAGAATTTTTTATCAAGTCACTACCGCTTAAACAATTAAATTAAAAAACTGGAACTACGAGTTCTGTCACGGTCGCCATGAAAGGATTCCGAATAGTTTTTAAATTAAAAGAGAACTTTTTTATGTTTTTGAAAGAACGTTATAATTCTTTTGTTTTATTAAACCGTGTAAGGCAAGTGACAAAATTAAACTAAACTAATTGATACATACGATATTCATTGTCAGTCAGTTAAGCAAATGTACATGATCATAAAAAGTAAAAGCAAAGAAGTAGGTAAAGATCAATAACTACATACATATGTACATACAATGAAGGTATATAAATTATAGATGTATGTAATATTATAAAGTAAAAAGAATTTAAAGACTGTGACCAAAGAAAATGTTACGATATGACATCTTAACACCCCTAATCGTGAATGATATTTTTCCCGCGAGGTTTTTCACTTTTCCCTTTAATTCATTCGTTTTTGGTGGGGAACAGAACATAATATGTAAGTAGTTTTTATCACAAGTCAAAGTTTTATTATATTTTAGTATTATAAATTGCAAATTTTATTTTAAGGGCAAGATCTATTAATAAGGCACAAACATATAATGCTCAAAAAAATGCAAAGCAACAGGGAGATTGCCTGCGGCTTTGTGAAGCTTTCAAAAGATGTGGTTGCAGAATTTTGAAAATGCCTAACAGATGACCTGAATAGTGTTGGCCCTCCCAATAAAAACGTTACTGAATGGAAGAAGGTAGTATAGAAGGTATTGCTTTGTATATCAATTGAATACTTCTTACGTTTGCTTTTATGTTTGCATTTTAGATGTGTTCGCTCAAAAGCTGCAGCGAACATAAAATATATAAAAGGGACAGGAGGTGGCCTAAATCAAACCAATTGCCTATTAGCAAATTAAAAATTTATATACGAACTGGTACGGATGAAGAAGTCTGTAGAGGATGTGGATAACTCCTTAATTTTTGGTTTGCCAGAGTGTTCTCACTCTAGTGAAAATGAAAGTGATCTACAGCCACAGAAAAAGATGTTCATGATGAAACAATAATAAAGCTGCTCCAGTCCCGAACATTATGTATTTTTAAAATTTCTTAGGATATTTACATACATACATATATTTTTACATCCGAACTCCTTTGACTTTTCATGTTGTTTTCAGCGTCTCTTTTTACATTCACTGAGAATTGATTGCGGGAATAATTTTTCACGGGAGATTCACGATACCATATTTCCTTTCGAGTGGAATAAAAATTTCACGTGAACAAAAATTCCACTTGCTATTCACGATAGGTGTGAATATTTATGTGCGTGGGTAATTTTTTTTTTGCTTTACATGATGAAAGCTGGGTAAAGATGTGTAAAAGATTTAGAAGAATTTTAAAGGTTTCAATTTTTTATTCGTTTTAGGGCAAATTTGGCAGGGAAAATGTCTAATGCCTGAAGAAGATTGCACAAAATCTTTATATATGCGACCGTAATTTTAAAAGCTCATTCATTTGGATAAAAAACTAAAGGCTGAAGCAAATGTTGCACGCCATATATTATTAAAATTCAAAAATTTTGTGCTTCTCTATGATCTACCAACGAAATCCAATGGCTTATTTATTCTCTTTGTGCTAATACACACGAGTCTAATTATGCTGGCACAACATGGCAGTTTGTTGGCATTTTCGGTGATGGGAGTGGTTTTTGCGTGGCATAATTTTTCATCCAGCTTCAATCCCGCATTAGCAGAACAAAACTAATACATACGCACAGGTTATGTGTTTTCTATTTTACAGAGCGTTTTTCAATCTTCAGTTGTCGTTCGGTGCGTCAACATGAAATGAAAACAAAAGGGGTTGATCGCGGTAACAAACAATAGAAATAATAAAAGAAACTCATAAAAGTTGTTGCAGTAATTTTTAGTAACTAGTAAAAGTAATAATTTTTGGGTACAGAAAATTTCAGCAATATTTTACTGAAATTACTTAAATAAATTTTAATGGTCGCATGAATAAGCAAAAACTTCTATTTACCATTTTATCATTTAAGAAAATTTCGAGGAATCCAATTTTATCCATTAAACCAATTTTTATTTTGAATTATAGTAACTACAGTAATTCTATTAACATGAATTGGAGCACGACCAGTAGAAGAGCCCTATGTATTAATTGGACAAATTTTAACTGTAATCTATTTCTCTTATTATTTATTAAACCCAATTATTAATAAAATTCACTTTTCATGTTTGTGCAAATTGCACTACATACTTTTTTTGTTTGTTTGTTCGTTTTAAAAAAAAAACAATTATATATAAACTATAAAAACATTAGTTAACAATATAAATAATTTTTTATATACATATGTATATATGCATTTTTAATATGGTCCTAGTTGATTTCTACAACATTTGATTTAGGCTTTATTTATTTACATGAAAATATATGTATTTATAATGAAACTAGAAATTTCTTCTAAGATTATTGCCCAATTCTCATCACTTATCCGCTAATTTTGTTTCAAAACGCATGTGTACAGCGACGAAAAATAACACCAAATGAACAAAGAAATACTAACCCACACACAGCTGTGTATACGAATACAATTTTATGCCAGATGAATTCATCCCGTGTGTGTTGAAAAGAACAAAATATGTGCGGACTAAAAAATATGCTAGTGTATACTAGGCCTTTCTCATGTTTTTGGCAAACACAATTTTTGAGTAACTGAATATATACATATTCCCTGCAGTTTTAAAAGTAGAAATTAACTCAAATTCGTTAGATATTTCCCTAACGAAAAATCGACTACCTACCACAGTCGTTACAAGTAATTCAAGAGATCGCTTTTTGACTTTCTCACTCATGGATATGTTAATGCCATCAACCTTATTTTTTTGAGAGTAGAGAAAAACTGTGCCGTTATTCCAAAGAAAATAAACAAGTAACAAATTATTTTAAGAAGTTATTTTGATTTTTTATATGCGTCAATTACAATTGGAAGTTCGCGATCAGGGAAATTGTAATTTTTTGTGAAAAAAGTGTTACTTTAAGAAAGGTAAAATGAGCAGCAGAAGTCAATTAAAACGTCAGATAAAAAAAGAAAAGGAACAATTAATTGAAAAATTTATTAATATTGAAAAAGAATTTTGTGAAAATAATGAAAAAGACAATTCCAAAGCAGTTAGTGAAGAATATCAGCAAAATATAATAAGGGATGAGAAAATATTGAAAAAGCAAATAAATATGTAAATGAAAGTGAAGACAATTTAAGTAAATGTAGCCTTTCACAGAAATTAATGGAATCGAATTTAAAACATAGACCGTCAAGAAACTGTGTGAAGGACCTTATAAAAATTCTCAGGGATGAACATATTTATGTAGAATCTTTTTATGAGTTTAAGTTCCCCATGAAACTCGAAATAGAAAGCATTGGCGGAGGTAAATACCTTCATTTAGGCATGGGGCATAGTTTAGAAAAGCTGTCCAAAAAAATAGATTTTCCTGCGGCTATTAGTATTGACATAAATATTGATGGATTGCCTCTATTTAGAAGCTCTAAAAGCCAACTTTGGCCTATTTTAATTAGAGTAAATAATTTAAAAAGCCGGCCAATGTTTCCGATCGGTATATTTGCTGGTCACAGCAAACCCAAAAGTTGTGACGAATTTTTCAAAAAATTTGTTTTTGAAATATCTCATTATATGGAAAACGGCATGGAAGTAGAAGGCAAACATATAAAGGTAAACTTAAGGTCCGTGATATGTGATGCTCCCGATAGGGCATATATTGCTGGCACTCCTCATGTTTCACGACATGGTTGCATGAAATGTATTCAAATAACAAAAAAGATAGACAATGTGTTGACATATTCAACAACACCAGATACGCTAATCTCTGATGAAGATTTTACATCTAGAAAGTATTCATGTCACCATTTGAAAATGTATTTAAATAAAAAATTGCCTTTGAAAAGACTGAACGTAAAAATGATCTCACAAATAATATTAGACCTTATGCATCTAATAGACCTAGGTGTAACTAGGAAGTTCTTGCTAAGAATTATAAACAATAAAACAAATTTTAAAATCTCAGATAAAAATAAAGTAAATATGTCAGAAAAACTACAAAAAATGCGTAAAAATTTTACCAAGGAATTTGTTAGAAAGCCACGACCTTTAGACGAGGTTCTAACCTGGAAAGCTACCGAGTTTAGACAATTTTTGCTCTATATTGGGATTGTTACCCTAAAAGATGAAGTGCATGAAGATGTATATTACGTCTTTCTATTATTACACTGTGCTTACACAATGATTTTTTACCCAAAGCAATACAAATCTAACATCGAAACTTCTTAATCTCTCCTTAATATTTTTGTAGACGATTTTTAGGTTATTTTTGGATCAAGTAGTGTGTCGTTTAATGTGCACAATCTACTCCATCTAAAACACACTTTACAGTTTGTCGATGATCCAATGTCATGTACTTCACATCCCTTCGAAAATTATTTTCAGGGTTTAAAGAAAAGTATAAAAAACCAATTCAAATATTGCAACAGCTGTATAGGAAAATGTTGAGGATAATTTTGATTTTTCTTCATTCAAAGTGGTTTCAATAATACGGGTACGAAATATACTTTCAATAATTGTATACTGACAGTAAAAAACCCTGATAACGTTTGTTATATAAAAAATTATGTGCCACGAAAAATAGTGAAATTATTGCATGACGAGAAAGGCTCTGTAGTTTGTCAACATTTTAATAATATCAGAAGCTTCTATAAAGAACCCTGCGATTCAAAATCCCTGGGAATATATTTGGTTGATAAGGAAAACTCGAATAATGGGGAAACGTTTTTAGCCAAGGAAATAGAAGATAAGGCAGTGGCTTTACCCTGTGGCGAAAACCTGGTACTAATCCCAATACTACATGGCTGTCATTAAATTTATGCTAATTGTTCTTTTTCTTAAAAAATTAAAAATTATTAATTCACAATGTCCGAAAGCCGTAGTCCTCCCAAAAAAATTAGACGTGCCTTCTTCCTTCAGGATGAAAATCAAGGTAAGTTAAATTTTTAATGATTTTTGAACACAAAGATATTCCAATGTAATTCGTATTTCGTTAGGATGCAATAATCATACATGCAAATGCGAAGAATTGCTAAAGACTGTATCAGAACTAAAAGGTAACAAAGCTATTCTATCTATGTATCTTTGGTATATTATACAATTTTTCTAACTACTTTCAGCTGCTGTTCAACAAAGAGAAAAAGTTATAACCGGCCAAAACACACGCAGAGCAAAAAGTTCTCTTAAACAAACTTTTACGACAGCAAAATAATTCAATGGATTTAATTCAATCATTCCCTGTTTTATCAACAGAAAAATTAATTGCCTTGAATAGCGAAATCACTGACGAAAACAAGCATACTTATGTAAGTATTAATAAATATCTTATA
The DNA here is from genome assembly GCA_963675445.1 of Linnaemya vulpina. Classification (NCBI taxonomy): domain Eukaryota; kingdom Metazoa; phylum Arthropoda; class Insecta; order Diptera; family Tachinidae; genus Linnaemya; species Linnaemya vulpina. The sequence goes on from OY776277.1 coordinate 52,646,171, forward strand.
TATTATTCATACATATAATCTCTAATAATATTATTGTTTAGGGATAAGTTATGAATTCAATACTTAAGCCATGTGGAGTTGAAAAAAACTTAAAATATATTTTAAGTAATAATGTTGTCATGGCCTACAACATTGATGGGGTCCATGGCAAAAAAAGTCTCAAAGGACTGGAGAATGTATACTCCGCACTCATAGGTAATATCATATATATTTAAAATATTATATTTCGTTTTCAGATTATTTATTTATCTCTTTTTCAGAATCTATACCAATAAACGCAAAATTACCTGGCCCGGCTGAAGACCAATTAAGAAGAGCTATTCAGCTGCAAAAAAGGGAGATAAAGGCAAACTGTGTCTCAAAAAACAACATTTAAAAACAAACAACTTATACTTTTCCTTATTAATTTTTTAAAAAATTTTTAATTGATATGAAATGTTTGGAATTTATTTAAAGTTTTAATTATAATGTGGTCTAATATTTATTAAGCTTAAGGTCTCTTTATTTTTATTACATTATAAAATTGTTTTTCAATATTTCGTCACTCCTTTGTGTGACTTCTTCAGGAAATTTATTTTTTAATTTGATATGAAAAAATAATTTTTGTTTATAAAACAACAATATGAAAAACAATTTTATAATATAATAAAAATAAAGAGACCTTGAGCTTAATAAATATTAGACCATATTATTAATCAAAAAGAGGTAAAATAACTAGAAGAATTTTTTATTTTAGTTTTAATTATAGTTTGAAAATTAATTAATTAATTCTGTTAAATAAACAAAAATTTTAAGTGATTTGCTTATTTTATGAACATTTTATTTTTGCTATATTAATATTTTTATAGGCTAATTGTTCTAACTTAGTTAAAATCTCAGAAAGACATGATGATAAATATTCCTAGGCATGATGATAAATATTCCTCGCTACACTTTCATCTTCAGTGCTCATGTGTATATTGTGATTGAATTAAATCCATTGAATTATTTTGCTGTCGTAAAAGTTTGTTTAAGAGAACTTTTTGCTCTGCGTGTGTTTTGGCCGGTTATAACTTTTTCTCTTTGTTGAACAGCAGCTGAAAGTAGTTAGAAAAATTGTATAATATACCAAAGATACATAGATAGAATAGCTTTGTTACCTTTTAGTTCTGATACAGTCTTTAGCAATTCTTCGCATTTGCATGTATGATTATTGCATCCTAACGAAATACGAATTACATTGGAATATCTTTGTGTTCAAAAATCATTAAAAATTTAACTTACCTTGATTTTCATCCTGAAGGAAGAAGGCACGTCTAATTTTTTTGGGAGGACTACGGCTTTCGGACATTGTGAATTAATAATTTTTAATTTTTTAAGAAAAAGAACAATTAGCATAAATTTAATGACAGCCATGTAGTATTGGGATTAGTACCAGGTTTTCGCCACAGGGTAAAGCCATTGCCTTATCTTCTATTTCCTTGGCTAAAAACGTTTCCCCATTATTCGAGTTTTCCTTATCAACCAAATATATTCCCAGGGATTTTGAATCGCAGGGTTCTTTATAGAAGCTTCTGATATTATTAAAATGTTGACAAACTACAGAGCCTTTCTCGTCATGCAATAATTTCACTATTTTTCGTGGCACATAATTTTTTATATAACAAACGTTATCAGGGTTTTTTACTGTCAGTATAGAATTATTGAAAGTATATTTCGTACCCGTATTATTGAAACCACTTTGAATGAAGAAACATCAAAATTATCCTCAACATTTTCCTATACAGCTGTTGCAATATTTGAATTGGTTTTTTATACTTTTCTTTAAACCCTGAAAATAATTTTCGAAGGGATGTGAAGTACATGACATTGGATCATCGACAAACTGTAAAGTGTGTTTTAGATGGAGTAGATTGTGCACATTAAACGACACACTACTTGGTCCAAAAATAACCTAAAAATCGTCTACAAAAATATTAAGGAGAGATTAAGAAGTTTCGATGTTAGATTTGTATTGCTTTGGGTAAAAAAACATTGTGTAAGCACAGTGTAATAATAGAAAGACGTAATATACATCTTCATGCACTTCATCTTTTAGGGTAACAATCCCAGTATAGAGCAAAAATTGTCTAAACTCGGTAGCTTTCCAGGTTAGAACCTCGTCTAAAGGTCGTGGCTTTCTAACAAATTCCTTGGTAAAATTTTTACGCATTTTTTGTAGTTTTTCTGACATATTTACTTTATTTTTATCTGAGATTTTAAAATTTGTTTTATTGTTTATAATTCTTAGCAAGAACTTCCTAGTTACACCTAGGTCTATTAGATGCATAAGGTCTAATATTATTTGTGAGATCATTTTTACGTTCAGTCTTTTCAAAGGCAATTTTTTATTTAAATACATTTTCAAATGGTGACATGAATACTTTCTAGATGTAAAATCTTCATCAGAGATTAGCGTATCTGGTGTTGTTGAATATGTCAACACATTGTCTATCTTTTTTGTTATTTGAATACATTTCATGCAACCATGTCGTGAAACATGAGGAGTGCCAGCAATATATGCCCTATCGGGAGCATCACATATCACGGACCTTAAGTTTACCTTTATATGTTTGCCTTCTACTTCCATGCCGTTTTCCATATAATGAGATATTTCAAAAACAAATTTTTTGAAAAATTCGTCACAACTTTTGGGTTTGCTGTGACCAGCAAATATACCGATCGGAAACATTGGCCGGCTTTTTAAATTATTTACTCTAATTAAAATAGGCCAAAGTTGGCTTTTAGAGCTTCTAAATAGAGGCAATCCATCAATATTTATGTCAATACTAATAGCCGCAGGAAAATCTATTTTTTTGGACAGCTTTTCTAAACTATGCCCCATGCCTAAATGAAGGTATTTACCTCCGCCAATGCTTTCTATTTCGAGTTTCATGGGGAACTTAAACTCATAAAAAGATTCTACATAAATATGTTCATCCCTGAGAATTTTTATAAGGTCCTTCACACAGTTTCTTGACGGTCTATGTTTTAAATTCGATTCCATTAATTTCTGTGAAAGGCTACATTTACTTAAATTGTCTTCACTTTCATTTACATATTTATTTGCTTTTTCAATATTTTCTCATCCCTTATTATATTTTGCTGATATTCTTCACTAACTGCTTTGGAATTGTCTTTTTCATTATTTTCACAAAATTCTTTTTCAATATTAATAAATTTTTCAATTAATTGTTCCTTTTCTTTTTTTATCTGACGTTTTAATTGACTTCTGCTGCTCATTTTACCTTTCTTAAAGTAACACTTTTTTCACAAAAAATTACAATTTCCCTGATCGCGAACTTCCAATTGTAATTGACGCATATAAAAAATCAAAATAACTTCTTAAAATAATTTGTTACTTGTTTATTTTCTTTGGAATAACGGCACAGTTTTTCTCTACTCTCAAAAAAATAAGGTTGATGGCATTAACATATCCATGAGTGAGAAAGTCAAAAAGCGATCTCTTGAATTACTTGTAACGACTGTGGTAGGTAGTCGATTTTTCGTTAGGGAAATATCTAACGAATTTGAGTTAATTTCTACTTTTAAAACTGCAGGGAATATGTATATATTCAGTTACTCAAAAATTGTGTTTGCCAAAAACATGAGAAAGGCCTAGTATACACTAGCATATTTTTTAGTCCGCACATATTTTGTTCTTTTCAACACACACGGGATGAATTCATCTGGCATAAAATTGTATTCGTATACACAGCTGTGTGTGGGTTAGTATTTCTTTGTTCATTTGGTGTTATTTTTCGTCGCTGTACACATGCGTTTTGAAACAAAATTAGCGGATAAGTGATGAGAATTGGGCAATAATCTTAGAAGAAATTTCTAGTTTCATTATAAATACATATATTTTCATGTAAATAAATAAAGCCTAAATCAAATGTTGTAGAAATCAACTAGGACCATATTAAAAATGCATATATACATATGTATATAAAAAATTATTTATATTGTTAACTAATGTTTTTATAGTTTATATATAATTGTTTTTTTTTTAAAACGAACAAACAAACAAAAAAAGTATGTAGTGCAATTTGCACAAACATGAAAAGTGAATTTTATTAATAATTGGGTTTAATAAATAATAAGAGAAATAGATTACAGTTAAAATTTGTCCAATTAATACATAGGGCTCTTCTACTGGTCGTGCTCCAATTCATGTTAATAGAATTACTGTAGTTACTATAATTCAAAATAAAAATTGGTTTAATGGATAAAATTGGATTCCTCGAAATTTTCTTAAATGATAAAATGGTAAATAGAAGTTTTTGCTTATTCATGCGACCATTAAAATTTATTTAAGTAATTTCAGTAAAATATTGCTGAAATTTTCTGTACCCAAAAATTATTACTTTTACTAGTTACTAAAAATTACTGCAACAACTTTTATGAGTTTCTTTTATTATTTCTATTGTTTGTTACCGCGATCAACCCCTTTTGTTTTCATTTCATGTTGACGCACCGAACGACAACTGAAGATTGAAAAACGCTCTGTAAAATAGAAAACACATAACCTGTGCGTATGTATTAGTTTTGTTCTGCTAATGCGGGATTGAAGCTGGATGAAAAATTATGCCACGCAAAAACCACTCCCATCACCGAAAATGCCAACAAACTGCCATGTTGTGCCAGCATAATTAGACTCGTGTGTATTAGCACAAAGAGAATAAATAAGCCATTGGATTTCGTTGGTAGATCATAGAGAAGCACAAAATTTTTGAATTTTAATAATATATGGCGTGCAACATTTGCTTCAGCCTTTAGTTTTTTATCCAAATGAATGAGCTTTTAAAATTACGGTCGCATATATAAAGATTTTGTGCAATCTTCTTCAGGCATTAGACATTTTCCCTGCCAAATTTGCCCTAAAACGAATAAAAAATTGAAACCTTTAAAATTCTTCTAAATCTTTTACACATCTTTACCCAGCTTTCATCATGTAAAGCAAAAAAAAATTACCCACGCACATAAATATTCACACCTATCGTGAATAGCAAGTGGAATTTTTGTTCACGTGAAATTTTTATTCCACTCGAAGGGAAATATGGTATCGTGAATCTCCCGTGAAAAATTATTCCCGCAATCAATTCTCAGTGAATGTAAAAAGAGACGCTGAAAACAACATGAAAAGTCAAAGGAGTTCGGATGTAAAAATATATGTATGTATGTAAATATCCTAAAAAATTTTAAAAATACATAATGTTCGGGACTGGAGCAGCTTTATTATTGTTTCATCATGAACATCTTTTTCTGTGGCTGTAGATCACTTTCATTTTCACTAGAGTGAGAACACTCTGGCAACCCAAAAATTAAGGAGTTATCCACATCCTCTACAGACTTCTTCATCCGTACCAGTTCGTATATAAATTTTTAATTTGCTAATAGGCAATTGGTTTGATTTAGGCCACCTCCTGTCCGGTTTATATATTTTATGTTCGCTGCAGCTTTTGAGCGAACACATCTAAAATGCAAACATAAAAGCAAACGTAAGAAGTATTCAATTGATATACAAAGCAATACCTTCTATACTACCTTCTTCCATTCAGTAACGTTTTTATTGGGAGGGCCAACACTATTCAGGTCATCTGTTAGGCATTTTCAAAATTCTGCAACCACATCTTTTGAAAGCTTCACAAAGCCGCAGGCAATCTCCCTGTTGCTTTGCATTTTTTTGAGCATTATATGTTTGTGCCTTATTAATAGATCTTGCCCTTAAAATAAAATTTGCAATTTATAATACTAAAATATAATAAAACTTTGACTTGTGATAAAAACTACTTACATATTATGTTCTGTTCCCCACCAAAAACGAATGAATTAAAGGGAGAAGTGAAAAACCTCGCGGGAAAAATATCATTCACGATTAGGGGTGTTAAGATGTCATATCGTAACATTTTCTTTGGTCACAGTCTTTAAATTCTTTTTACTTTATAATATTACATACATCTATAATTTATATACCTTCATTGTATGTACATACATATGTATGTAGTTATTGATCTTTACCTACTTCTTTGCTTTTACTTTTTATGATCATGTACATTTGCTTAACTGACTGACAATGAATATCGTATGTATCAATTAGTTTAGTTTAATTTTGTCACTTGCCTTACACGGTTTAATAAAACAAAAGAATTATAACGTTCTTTCAAAAACATAAAAAAGTTCTCTTTCAATTTAAAAACTATTCGGAATCCTTTCATGGCGACCGTGACAGGACTCGTAGTTCCAGTTTTTTAATTTAATTGTTTAAGCGGTAGTGACTTGATAAAAAATTCTATTTCTTTATGCAGTACAAACAGACAAACATACACATGCTAGATTCGACAACGTCAGCAGAGAATCCAGAACGTCGACAGAGAATCAATGCAGTAAAGAAATAGTAAATAACATTAAAAAATAAAGCAACAAATTACATTACCCAAGACAATTTAAGGAAAGAACTGGTTTTGAATCTACTTGTTAAAAATAAAAGCAATAAACAACAACAATTTAGTTAAACTCATAGCGGTAAATTTTTTGTTGATATTTGAAGTTTTTTGGAAAATTTCTAAATATTTCCAAACCTAGAACATTAATTTTTTTGTCATTGAAACAAATAAGTTCAAGGTTAAAATAACGTTAAAAATAAAGCAAAATTAAACATAAAAAAAAAACATTTACATCAAACTGTGCTAAATAATTTTTATAAAATAAAATGTTAATAACGTTTAAATAATCATGGCTGAAACTAAAAGCTAAACATAAAACTAAACGTGCAACTCTTATTTCCCAGCAGCAACGTATTCAAGACTTTGTGAACAATAAGATGAGCAGTGCCTCCATTCACGAAGTGGAATTAAGAATACAAGCTCTAGAAAAATATTTCCATGAGTTTGAATATATTCAATCGGTAATTGAGGAATATGAAGCTGGAGAAGAAGCAGCCACTGTACGTGCAACCTTTGAAGAACAATATTTTACACTTCATCCTGCTTTATCAGCAGCAATTGATCAACTCAAACACGAAAGGGTCAATGAAAGCTTCAACCAGCCAACAGGGAGTTCTTCACTCAAGCTTCCAAAGATATCATTGCCTTTCTTTTCAGGTGACTGCACTCAATGGATTACTTATTACGATACATTTACAGCACTGGTACATAAGAATCCTGCTCTTGATGACGTCACACGGTTTCATTACCTCAGGTCATCGCTTAAGGATGGTGCATTGCGCAGAATTGAATCAGTGGATGTAACTGCAGAAAATTATGACGTAGCCGTGAAGCTTTTAACCGATCGATATCAAAAGAAACCACTTATTATTCGAGAACATGTTAGACATTTGCTCAATTTGACACCCATTACAAAGGTTTCAGCATCAGCCTTAAAAGACTTGATTGATACTTTCAGTGTCCACTTGCGAGCGTTAAAATCTCTTGGCAGGCCAGTTGCTCAGTGGGATGACGTTCTTGTGGAAATCATTCTATCCAAGCTTGATAACAGCACTCTGGACAAATGGAATGATATAGCAACTACAGATAGAGCCCCAACTTTAGACGAATTAACATCGTTTTTAGAGAAAAGATGCAACCATTTAGAAGATAGACTGTCAAATCGTCCACAGTCAAACACATCAACAAATGCTGTCAAATAAATAAGTACGAACATCGCTAGCCGTGTCAGAAAACACAACTCCTCAAAAGAAGTGTAGTTATTGCAAAGGTTTAAATCATCTCATCTATAGATGTCGTAAATTTCTTACATTGGCGCCAAAGCAGCGTTTTGATGCAATACATGAGAGAAATTTATGCAATAATTGTCTCAAATCAGGTCATACACATCAAACACGTGAGGCAGAGAAATGTAAAGTTCTTCACCACACATTATTGCATTATAACACATTTTATGATAATAAATCTAAGCCCTCAACATCTAACAATAATCAATCAGCCTGACCATCTGCTAATGAGCAAGACAATATTGCAAATATTACACCAGTAGCTGCCCAAAACACCATTAGTGATATCAATCGTGCTTTTCATTGGCTGCAGCCAATGAAAATTGGAAAAACGTTCACATATACTTAAGTATAAAATTCAAACCAAAAAAGTTTGGCTTAATGTATAATGGAACAAAAAATTCAGAAAAATGGGACATGAAGAAAATAACCAAATGGTAACACAGGTATCATAACACACAAGTGTTAACATCAGGTTGATACAGTTCTCGGATTGTTTTTCATAATAAAATTTGTATAAATAGAAAACTGTTATCACATTCAACTAAGCCACCTAAACAGAGGTGATAAACACAATATACACATGAGCACTGAAGATGAAAGTGTAGTGACTTTCGAAAGCAGCTGTTCTGCTCTGCTGTGTAAGTTGAATGAAACTGATGTTGACTTCCTTTGTGCCTAGGAATATTTATCATCATGTCTTTCTGAGATTTTAACTAAGCTAAAACAATTAGCCTATAAAAATATTAATATAGTAAAAAATTTTAAGTTTCTGTAGTATATTCATTATGGAAATATCATTGATTATATAACTGGTCCATTTTGACTAAAGGAATAATTGGGTTTTGCCGATCATTGATCTCATCGGTCTGATCGTACTATACAAATACTTAGTTATTTCACTATAGAAGAAGTATCAGTGAAATCGCACATCACAGGTTATGCAGATGGAGGCAACTGACTACCGTCAATGTCATCCCCATGTTAAAATCGTCAGTCGTGTATATTGCTACTAGTTAGGCTGGTAGTTAATGGTAATGAGTGGTAGTTAAGGAAATAACTATCCATTCGCTAGCTACGCCGACTGCAGGGATTCTTACACTTTGTGTTGTGTATGTTTGTACATATATTTGTATATACATACATACATAAGTATGGCTGTTATTTATTTATAACAATTCTTTCATACCATTGCAAAGGCCGAAGAAAACTGTGCTTTTTTGGTTTTTTTCCAAACTATGTACATACATACATACATTTTTATTTTCTGCAATGTTTAGTCTGCACACACTGAAATTTTTTCTATAGAAAATATTATAAATTTTTTTATATATTTTTCTAAAAAATATTTCTATCAATATTTTTAGATAAATATTTTACAATGAAAAATTGTTCATGGTAAAAAATTCATTCGTAATGAAAATGTTTGTAGAAAAAATTTCACAACAAAAATGTTTCTATGGAAAAAAATTCTTTGATTATAAATAATTTCATGAGCTACATCTCTTCGTAAAAAATGTGTAATAAAAATCTTTCAATAGAAAACATTTTATAATAAATATATTTTTGTAAAAAATTTATACGGAAAGAAAACTTTTCATTACAACTCATTTTCTATAAAATAATCTGTATCAATAACTTTTATCTCAAAAAGTTTGTGTATCAAAAAATTTTCCGTAGAAAAGTTTTTAAAAATAAATTTGTTGTACATAGAATAGAAATGCTTAATTTTCTTATAATAATTTTACTGCGTAAGCATTCTTCATGGGCGATTTGTAAGTACATATCATCTAGTGCTCAGAAGGTTAAAATTTTAAATCATTAAAAAAGGAAACTACTTTTTTGCAATATGTTTTATTGTCAATAAAGTAATTTGAATTTAAATACTATAGATATTTTATTTTACGAAGTTGAAAGTAGTCCTCAAAAATTGCCTCAGATATTGCATATGTATGTAGGTATTAACACTTCGGTGCGAGTCGATATACAGTGGCTCACAGCTTATTTCAACCACACTCATTAAAAAAGGAGAAGTCGATATAACTTTTGAATGAAGCAAACTATTGGAAAAATTCAAAAAGGATTTAATAAAATACTTCCTTATCTTCCAAAACAATATATTTTTTAATTTAAAATTAATATATTTATAAGCTTAAAAAATAAGAAAACGTATGCATATCTGTAGTCACAGCTTATTTCAACCAGCTTATTATTAGACTTGTTTAATTAACAACACGATAAGCGTAACGGTGAATTTCTAATAATTATTGTTTGTAGTTATGTTTTTATTTATTTAGATAAGCTTTTAGTGTGCTTTTTACAGCTGGTTGATTCGGAGACACCTTTTTAAATAATGGGACAACGCACTAAGATTGAACAAAGAGAATTAGTTATTCGCCCTTATAAAAATGTCCATTCTCGTCGAAAAATTGCTGAAATAGAGTGTCTAAGTGATTCGACAGTGCAAAGTATTATTTATAGATTCCTGCACGAAAACGGAGTAGTCGATAAGGGCAGAAAAGCCCCAAACGAAATTTTTAATAAAGCAGACGGGATACTCTACTATTAAAGTCGTGGTTTCTTAGGACACGGCGAATTGTTTCTGCACTGTTCAAGTCATTTTTAACTTCTGCAGCTAATTTGGGAGCAGATAGCTTCGGGTTTTTCTTTATTTTCCTAATTATGTAATGGTTGCTAAAATTATTCAAACAAGTTTTTCCAGTAACTGTGAAGTCCAACAAGATGAGATTGACCAAATTGATACTTATGATATATTTATGTTTACCAAAGAGTAATGATTATGATATAAGTATATTCTTCAAGTGAACATACTGAAATAGAAAGGGTTGATGTTGATTTTGACGATGATGAATATGCAGATTACTTTTTACAAGATATTTTTAATAATTCTGGGAACATGAATATTGAACTGGTTTCCTTGAGATACTTTGTTAGGTATGTTGCGTTTAAAATTATTCCAAAATTGCAATGCCAAAAATGCTGTAATGAGATTGGGAAGATGGATGAAGTTTTAACCCCTCAAGCGAGCTTTTTATATTCTTTAAGAACTAATAGTCTCTGACAGATTTTGGAAATTTAGCTGCTCCATCAGGCAAACTAATGGAAGCAAGTAAGAAACATATTTTAATATGTCATAATATCTTTAAAACGGAACCGGAACGAAATGGTATAAAATCATTTATTATTGACTTGTACAAACGCTCAAACCCAGCATGGTTTAGTGATGATTGTTCCAACCATAAACATCAATTATTGGACCTTTCATTATTGATCTTCCTTCGAAAGCACTGCTCTTGAACTATAGAAAAAGGTAGTTCTAAGCAAAGAAAAGTGCAGATTTTATCAAATAAGTAAAACTACAAAAGCAAATCTAAAAAAATTAATAAAAAAGATATATTACAAAAAAAAAAAGATAAATAATCGAAAAATAATAAAATAAACAAAATATTACTAATAAATAATAAAAATTGTTCAATATATGAAGAATTTGTTATTTTTTTAAAGTTAATCCGTTACAATCACAGGTTTATTTTAAGCACAATCAAATTTTAAAAGTTAGTATTGCAGTTTGTCTTATTTTATAGCTATAATATTGCTAAATATATTAAAACCAGAATAAAATTTTTTTTCTATACAAACATTTTTAAAAAGGTTTAAATTGTTTTTATCAAAATCCTCAAATCTCTAGATTTTACCAAAATAAAGGTATCCTTTATTATATTATATTTTACAGAAAATCTAAATATTTTAGCCTTAATGCACAATAACGATGACCATTTTATATGAATAAAAAAATAAATTACAATAATTGTAATATTACGACCCGCATATAAATTTTTTCGTGGTTGTCATGCACTATCTTATATGCTTAATCTTTGGTTTAATATACATGCATATGTATGTATAGGCACGTATTATGCATGTAATGTTTTTTATGTTATGTTATGTTTTGAATTAGTTAGAAAACCCCGTTTTTTTTAATAAAATATTTTTAATAAAAACTAAATTTAACATTGCATTTCATTTAATAAAAATAAATTTTTTTTCTGGAATGGCAAGTTTTTTGAAAAAAAATATGGTAACGCTGCGACCCGCATATAAATTTTTTTCGTGGTTGTCAGGCACTATTATTTACTCTACATTAATTCACGCAGCAGCATTTTTCGCTTCGAGCAAACAAAAAAAGTACAGCAAAAACAATTTTCTACAGAAAATAATCGCAGATGCCGCAGCACAAGTTTCATTATTGAATATGTTTAGTGCTGCCATATTAAAAAATAAGAAAATATGGTAATAGAAATATAAATCCTCCTGGTAAAACTTATCGCAAAGTCGAAGTTGCCTTTAATTAACATTTTCATCTCTTGCCAGATATGGGAACGTGAAAAAGGAGACACCACCAGCGGTACAGTGCTGCAGTAATCTTTATGGATAATTGCAAATGTTGGAGTTAAGATCAACAGACTTTTAAAATCGTATATGCTTTCCGTTTAGTTTCCGTGGTTCAACACTGCAAAATAGATATAAAATTCAAATTATTTATTTGATGATTGATTATAGTATGATATTAAGTATGCCTATATGCCTGCATTTCATTGGTACTAACACCAAATCGTCAGCAGAAAAGCCAATATTATTTTGGATGAATAGTTTTTATATTATGTTATTTCTTTAGATGTTCATTTTGTAGTTTTAAAAATTGGGCTTAACACCTCAAGAATGAAATTACTGATTATTTTAAGTGATACATAATTACCTGACAAATCCAATGATAGGTCCTTTATTTCATTATCAGGAATATATTGTATGTGAGCCCTTTTTTTTACTAAAGAACGAAGTACAGCTAGATTTGCGGCCGAATGAGAGAAAATGTGAAAAATTACTGATTTGATTGAAAAAAAATAAGAAAAAAATGCTTATGCATGTTCCAATACAGATATCATTAAAAATATTTCCAACGTTCTAATACTTAAATATTTTTATTGGATTTAATTTTCAGTTTCTTAAGACCAAACTGCATATTCCCTTTAAATTACACTAATACGTAAAAGCAAGTGGACACGTTAAAAAATAGTTCTTGGAATTCAGTCGTGGCCGAACACGTAGCAAGTGTGTTTATAAAAGAAAAAAAATTGTCCACTTGGAAATACTATTGGGTTGGGTTTTATAATTTTAATACAGACAAACATATAAACACTTTAAAAAAACAGTATTCCGCATAAATGTTTAAACAAACAATACAACATTTACTCACGCACAAAACTAAATACTTGGGCCTATTCGTAAATGTATCACAACTGTGCACAATATGATTGTTTTGCGCTGCCACTGCTGATCAGCTGTTGCTGACGTTTTTGTTTGTTTATTTCATTCTTGCATTTACGAACAGAGAATTTTATTTCTTTTTATATTTTCTTCTAATAAACTTCCTCCATTTCCAATCGTGTCCTGATTAGTAGTTTACATATCTTTTCTGCACCTTCAAGTCTTAAATAATATAAAAAAATTATTAAATAAAAAGAAATATATAATAAAAACTAAATCTGTACTCTCATTCATTGCATCAGCCATTTTTATGATTACTTTTTTGTATTTGTTTGCACATAATATGCTTCAGTGTTGCATTTCCGAACAATTGGAATATACAGTGTTGCCAATTATTACATTTATGAACGTTATGCGCATAACATGCATAGGAATGTTGCGTTTACGAACATAACGTTCGCATAACGCTCGTAAATGCAAAAATTGGCAACACTGCATATCCCAACTGTTCGGAAATGCAACACTGAAGCATATTATGTGCAAATATATACAAAATACTAATCATAAAAATGGCTGATGCAAATAATTTGATGCAATTTAGTTTTTATTATTTATTTCTTTTTATTTGATATTTTGTTTATATTATTTAAGACTTGAAGGTGAAGAAAAGATATGTAAACTACTAATCAAGACACGATTGGAAATGGAAGAAGTAACTTTTTTAAATTTTTTGGCAAATTTTTCTCAACATCACAATGTTTTCTTCTTGTTAAAAGAAAAAAGTCAAAGTCATATGTTTACTGTCATGGTACAATAATCAGGCAACACCACTACTACAACAAATAACAACACCAAAAAACATACGTATTTTGTTGGTAGAATAATACGAAATGTTGTCAAAAACATTTGTGTTGAAAATTAAATGAGAATTATAGAAATAACATGAAAGAACGTACGAAAACAGTTACAATACAAGCGGACAGAAGGGCTATTATAAGAGCTGCCTCAAATTCGAACAATTATGCTGCAGTAATTAGGCAAAATTTGGGTATAGCAGCTACAGTAAATACTGTAAGGAGCATAATTCGAAGTGCCAAATATTTAAAAAGGTTTCAAATTTAAAAAAGCCATCGCTAATGGTAGTCGTAAAACGAAACGGCTGTAGTTTGCACGGGAACATATGAGATATAAAAATGAATGACATCAAGTTGTTTTCTCAGACGAAAAAAAGTTTAGTTTGGAAGGTCCAGATTTATTATTTTATAAGTCGTCTGCATAGCTGTGAGGGAAGTGTAATGGTGTGGGGAGCAATTTCAAAAAAATCTTTATAACTCGCTTCCAAATCGTATTTTTGAAGTTATATAGAATAAAGGCGGATGTACTCATTATTAAATCATTACCAAAACATTGTAAAAATATTGAAAAATTAAAAAAATTTAGCATGAAAAACATTTTTTTGTTGAGTTTTTAAATTGAAGGTGGTGAACCTATTCAAATGCCACCAAAAATTATGTCCATAAACATAAAAAAAATTTAAATTCAGTTATTAATTATAGAAACAATTTCTTTCATTTAAATGACGCACAATCCAATACTTTATTATTTTAAAATAAAATATAGTTATAAACTTAATTAATTATAGAAAAAACATAATTTGAATGCAATAAATAAAGTGAACCTATTGAAGTGGTCGGCAGTGTATATATGAGCTTTCGAAACAAAATTTTGAGTATTTTACTTTATAAAAACATGAAGCAGCTGAACTAGCTGTGTTACCTGATTATTGTACCATATTTACTGTGCTCGATTTAAATTATATTTAAATGGCCAATTAAGTATTAAAGTTTACGGTGAAAAACGAAATTTGGTATTAAAATGGCATTTAAACATAAACTATATTTAAATAGCCAGAATAGCAATATTATTAACTTTGCTATTTTGAAACACAATAAATTCAAGTGAAGTTTAGAAAAAAGGTGCAAATATCTTATTTTTAATAAGCTTTTGCTTGGAAGAAAATTTTTTAACTCATAAATTCTTTGGCGTTTATCATGCTAATTGAAGAGAGATAGAAATATGCAAAGCAATATCTTTCTATCCTTCACCAAATGAGGGGTTAAAAAGTATTGCCATTAGGGATTCCATTCATAGAAATACGATCTGGCCGGATTTTCGGGTTCTATCTGTATGACCTGTGGTGTAGATAGCTTGGTATAACAATGTTCTATGTGCAACAACACAGACAATAACATGGAGCTCTGTAATACTAAGCTACGGATATGGCATCATCGTCTACTTAAAAATATTTGTTGTAGTATCTACCCTGTTGGGATTCTCGGAACTAACTCATAATATTGTTATTATATTGCTACTGAGCTATTTGAGACTAGCTCATAAGCCACCTAAAATCTGGTGCAGAGGTGTGCTAGTTCTCACACACAAAAGCAAGAAAAAAACTTGTTATTTCGTCAATTACGTTTTGTCATCAGTTGCTAGAGGTTCAACTTATGTAAGCCGTTTTCCATTTAAAATAAAAATAAGTAATTATTAAATCTAACAAATAATTCCAGGTTCGTTGCTTCCTTAATGAAAGATGAAACTACGGAAAACTCTGACGAAAGTTCTTTCTTTAGATCTAATTCTGGGATGTAACATTGACGGAGTGTACGACAAGATGCCAGTAAAAAGTTTAAAAGGATTTTTGGTGCTTTAAAAAGTGAGATAATTATCCGTATTAACTGATTATTTTAATTTTTACTTAATTTCTTATCATTAACTAGATGCAATTCGCATTCATGGTATTAAAATTTCTATTCATGGTATAAGAAGTAGATTTTGTCTCCGGGATTAGTACCAGTTAATTAAAGGCATTTTCCACCCCTCAGTCTTGAACAGGCAATTGCCGGGTAAAGTCGTTTTCATTGTTCTACTCTCATAGTATAACGGTTATTTAATTTTATACCTCCTCAAAAAAAAAATAAAAATAAGAAACGTGTTTCAATTATTTTTACTGCGCGTTAAAATAAATGAAAATGAATGGTTCTCATCCCCAGAACCATAATAGGTTCAGGGAACTTGGTTCCATTGAAGACTTATCTAATAAGAAAAACCGCTTTCGTGATGATGAATTTATACCTCTTTTAGAAATAAGACAATGCGACGATCATATGCCACGTTATATGGTCGTAAAACCAACATCAATAAAGAATCGGCATCGAAACATATTTCTGCATATAATGTCATTCAAATAGAAAAAGGGTTAAATTTTATCTCAAAAGAACACAGTGATATTGTTGAACTGAAATCAGGCGATCTCCTCATCAAAACAAACAACCTTAAGGCTGCCAAAAAGTTTTTTAGTAAAGTTTACTAAAATAAATCATACACTTGACAGAAGAGGAATTTCTCGAAGGTTTAAAAGAACAAAAAGTGGTCCCAATTAAGAAAATAATGAAAATAGAAAACGATATGCTGGTAGCAACGGGTGCTGCAATCATTACATATGATTTGATAAGACGTCCTGATTTCCTCAAACTCGTATGGGAAAGAATTAAAATTAATGAGTACATCACCAACCCAGTGAGGTGTAAAAATTGTCAAAAGTTAGGGCACAGCAAAAACCATTGTAAAAACCCAGGGCACTGTAAGGAATGTGGGGAACTAATGCCTCATATGAATCATCATGTCCGTCTTTCCTTAAACATAAATCTGTCTTAAAAATCAAAGTAGACAGGAGATGCACTATCAGGGAAGCCTGGAAAACTGTACAAAATACCCTAAAAAAATAATCACAAGCCCACGTTCGCAAACATATTCGAAAATAAAACAAAATCAACAGCAGAAAATGAAAATCAACAAGCAAAAAATGACAAATCTACTCTAACCGAAGAAACGTGAAACAAAAAATTCAAAAAGAAACATCACAACACACAACAACAACGATAAGCAAACTAGACCAAAAACCAAATCCAACAAAAATCGTTACCAAAAATATTCAACACCATCTAGAAAACCCTAATATCTCTGAAATGGAAATTGATATGGAAACAGTCAATCTGTCAAGAACAAAACGTGCTCAGATACTCTAAAGCAATTTATGATGATATAAAAAGCCAGTTTGCAAACTCTTCACAAAACACCCAAAATAAAACAAGAAAATAGAATCTTCTACTTTATTCGTAGCAATTTTTGGACTCTGGGCAGCCGTTGGCTAGATATTTTGAATGAAGCTGTTCATTAAGAATATTTTGGTCGGGGGTAGTTCGGGTTTGGAAGATGATGGGAATGTTGCAGTAAAATTTTTTACTCTATATACCACTTCTATGAATATAGGATTAGATCTATCTATTAGTCAGTGGAATATACAAGTCTTTTTAAATAACAAATTTGCCTCAGAGCGATTAATACATAAAAACAAACCTAATATAATGTTACACATATTGGAAATAGATTTAAATAAAACGACAATGTGGCTATATGTACTTGGCAGTACTGCCAATTAATCTCTACTTGTCAAAATGTTACAACCCTGGTCAACACAATATAGATAATATTCAAATTAACGGAAATGGAATACTCCAGAATATACAAGATTATTCGAGTGTGTGCCAATAATAAGTGTAAACAACAACAACGAAAACCCTAGCAACATAAATGCTAAGAGATGTTATTCTTAATGATCTTGTATGCAAGTATCCGCTGCTAATAAAGCTAAACAGGTTCACAAGTATGCACAGCCATATACACATAGGAGGAGAAGAAACAAAACCACACAGAATACTCATCCATACAACCACTCATAGTCACCACAAGCAAAACACACAAATCAGCATTGTCATGTATACAAACACACGTATATAGCTACACGTTAAGTAAAGCACAACCAACAACAACCATGCCCAGAAGTTTCGCGAAGTTACCAGACGAAAACATTTTTGCTATATAAAGGCGCTGCCAGAGCTCAGAGAGTTAGAGTGATTTCAAATATAGACATGTTAACATCGCTAAGTGTTGAGTAGTACAAATACTCGTGTAAAGTAATAAATAAAGTGTTGCCGTATTATATTAGTAAGATTTGTGTGCTTTAATTTGATGCAATAAAACGAATCCTTGAAGGATAAGTTATAAAACCGTTTTTACGAAAAGGTCTAAAAACGTGACAATTGGTGTCAGAAGAGGGGTTTGCAAAAATAATTAAAAGGACATTGCAATTTAAGAAAAAAAAAGGACATTAAAAAAAAATAAAATAAATAATCATGAAATTTGATAAGCTAAAAGTTGAACAGCTGAAAAAGGAGCTCAGTAAGCTGGAATAGCCAACTGCAGGTAACAAAGCTGAACTGCAGAAGAGGCTGATAGATGAGTTTAAGAATCGCGGCATGGACATCGGGACATGCGAGTTTGAAAACAAACACGATGTGCAGGTATGCCCTCCTGCCACGACCAGCAGCATAGACATAAATTCAATGTTCGCTGCTATGATGATCCAGATAAAACAGAACTCTCAGCAGATGCAGGAAAAGCTTCTAGCCGAAATAACTGAAATAAAACAGAACTCTCAGCAGATGCAGGGAAAGCTTGTAGCCAAAATAACTGAAATAAAACAGAACTCTCAGCAGATGCAGGAAAAGATTGTAGCCGAAATACAGGAGTCAAATAAAGCCACGAACGAGACCCTGGTAGAGGTTTCTGAAGCCATTAACAAGAGGGTAAATTCTATTGAGAATAAATTCTCAGAGCTGGAGGAGCATGCAAAGGAGTTCGAAGAGAAATTGCATGCTCTGGAGGACAAAGTGCATAACAAGGAGTGTAGCGACGGGCCAGTACGAGCAGTTGCGGAGATTTCTGCGAGGATAAAAGCGCCATGCTTCAGCGGCAGCGTACCACTAAGCATCTTCAAATTCCAGTTCGAGACGGTTGCTAGCAGAAATGGATGGGATGCTGAAGAAAAGGCCATAGAGTTGATTTTGTCCTTAAAGGGTACAGCCGCAGAGGTACTTGAGACTGTGCCAGTAAGTAGCAGAAACAACAATAATAAAATAATAACAGCATTGCAGCCAGTACAGCCGCAGCATTGCAGCGCAAGTATGGTGGTAAGCACAAGCGCGATTTATACAGAATGGAATTGCGATGTAGAGTTCAGAAGCCTAACGAATCTCTACAAGATTTCGCAATGGAAATCGAGCGTTTAGTGCAGCTCACATATCCAGGCGAGAGTCACCCGTTCCTGGACCACTTTAAAACTGAGGCTTTCGTTAACGGCACTCGCGACTCTGATGTTAAACTGGCGGTGTGCGCTACGCAGAAATCCACTTTCGCTGAAACTGTTTCATTTGCTCTGGCTCAAGAGACAGCAAGGATGGTTTTCAAGCCACAGATATGTAAAGTGCGGAATGTGGAGGTTTTGTCTGAGGAGAATAACAACCTAGTTGCTAACGTTAAGGAGGCAATGCGACAACTGCTGGCAGAAAATGCTATCAAAGAAAAGCCTAAGTGCTTTAACTGCGGAAAGATCGGTCATTTTCAGCGCAGCTGCAAAGCATCAAGGAAGAGAGGTAGATCTGTTTCGCTACCAGGAAACAGCAAACGGGTGAACCAAACAACATCACAAGAGTCCCCGTTAAACTAAAGCGAGCTAGCACTAAGGGGCAAGAGCTAGCTCTCACAAACGAGGGCCCCACAATCTCCATATCAGTGATGCAGCAGAAAAATAGCAACCTTACTGCCCGATATAGTAAAGGGGAAATGCGATGTTAAGCAATATACGGCTACGTACAGCTACTGGAGAGCCTGCCACTGTCTATGGTCAGATCGAAGTGAAGGTGACTATAGCCAACATCAACGTGACACATGTCTTTATGTTGCCGATATTGTCGATGAGTTTATTATTGGAACCGATTTTATGATTAACAATGGCATTAATCTACATATGGGACAACAGCTGATGATTTGGCGTAATGTGGAAATACCCCTTGATGTTGGATATGACAGCAAGCCGCAAGTAACAAAAGTATTTGCTATTGAGAGTCAGACGTTACCGCCGCAGTCTGAAACAGTCATAGGGGTGTGTATGAAGGGAGATTGTGAGGACAATCGGTTGTGGATTGTAGAACTAGCAGATCTAAAGAGAGAGCTTATAACAGCGAAAGCTCTAGTGAAAACTAGTAAAGGAGAAATAGTACCTGTAAGAGTGCTTAACTTATCAGACCATGAAAAAGTCATCAAAGAAAATTCCGATGTTGGCCAGTGTACTCCAGCAGAGGCAATAATAAACTTCGAGAAGAAGATAGAGCCTACTAATTTATCCGCAAAAGAACGTGAACAATTAGAGGAATACTTAGGGAAATGGGTAGCAGGTCTATTAGCGACAGATAGAAATAAATCCAAACAGTTACTAAAAAGGCATGCCAGTATCTTCGCCATAAGAAGCCAAAGCCAGGGTAGAACTGCATCGGTTAAACATGAAATTAACACAGGCGAAGCTAGGCCGATTAAACAGCCACCCAGAAGCGTACCCCTAGCAAAGCGAGGTAAAGTAAGAGAGCTTGTAAGTGAAATGGAGCGTGATGGCGTAATTGAGCCATCTTCTGGTCCTTGGGGTTCGCCTGTAGTCGTAGTTAAAAAGAAAGATGGCAGTACTAGATTCTGCGTAGACTACAGGAAGCTCAATGACATAACTAAGGACAGTTATCCGCTCCCCAGAATCGATGACACTTTGGACACGCTAGCTGGTACCAAATGGCTCTCTACGCTGGACTTGCGAAGCGGATATTGGCAAGTGGGGATTGCAGAGAAAGACAAGGAGAAAACTGCCTTCAGTGTCGGTAACGGATTATGGCAGTTCAAAGTCATGCCATTTGGTCTCTGCAATGCTCCGGCCACATTTGAACGCCTAATGGAGAAGGTACTGATAGGACTTCACTGGAGGACATGCTTGGTATATCTAGATGACATAATCGTGATGGGGAAAACTTTTGATTAACACCTCAAAAACATGGCAGAAGTTCTTCAACGGATATCATCAGCTGGATTGAAACTCAGCTTGAAGAAAAGTGCATTGTTCCAGAAAGAAGTAAAGTATTTGGCGCATCGTGTTACAGCAGAGGGAATCTCAACAGATGAAATAATAAGCAGTAAGGGACTGGCATCAACCTAAAAATCTTCATGAATTGCGCAGCTTTTTGGGCCTTTGTACATACTACAGACGTTTTGTGCCGAATTTTGCCAGTGTAGCTGCAAGCCTGCATGAGCTGACAAAGAAGTCGAGACCATAACATTGGGGCGAGGCACAGGAAAATGCATTCCAGAAACTCAAAGAATTATTATGTACGTCACCAGTGCTAGCGTATCCCCTAGCTGGAGAAAAATGTATGCAGGATACTGATGCAAGCGGTTATGGCATAGGGGGTGTGCTATCCCAAGTAGTTAATGGCACTGATAAGGTCATAGGGTACTATAGCCGTGTACTCCCAAAACCTGAAAGGAACTACTGTGTGACACGACGTGAGCTTCTGGCGGTATTGGAATGCATTAAACATTACCATAAGTACCTATATGGTCAACACTTTACATTAAGGACCGATCATTCTGCACTGAGATGGCTATTGCAGTTTAAAAATCCTGAAGGGCAACTGGCAAGGTGGATTGAGCACCTGCAGAGCTACGACTTCAGCATTGAGCATAGAAGGGGCACAAAGCATAACAATGCGGATGCTCTTTCGAGAAGACCGTGCTGTTTAGAGTGTAAACATTGTGTTAGAACCGAGCAAAAGGAAGGCGTTGTGGATGTTCGGCTAATGCACATCGGCCCTGATGAAGACTGGTCAGCGGCACAGAGGGAAGACGATATACTAAGGAAAATTATAGCGGCCAAAGAAGAGGACAGACGACCATGCCGGAATGAAATTTCGGCTGAAAGCCCACTCGCCAAATCTTATTGGGCTCAGTGGAACAGCCTTAAGGTAATAAAAGGGTCTTTATACCGCGTATGGGAAAGTGTAGATGGCAAAACAACTTCAAATTTAATAGTTATGCCATACTCCAAGATAAGTAAAGTTTTACAGGAGTTTCATAATAGACCTAGTGGCGGTCATCTTGGCGTAACAAAAACACTTGAGAAACTGAAGCAGCGTTTTTATTGGGTTGGATGTCAACAAGCCGTAGCCGACTGGATAGCAAACTGCCCACAGTGCATAGCAGCCAAAGGCCCAGTAAGAAGAAGCCGGGGACAGCTACAGCAATGTAGCAGGTCCCTTTCCCGTCACTGAAGCCGGAAATCGTTATGTACTTGTGGTAATGGACTATTTCAGTAAATGGCCAGAGGTATATGCTATACCTAACCAGGAAGCAAAGACAGTTATAAATGCATTCGTTAACAACTGGGTATGTCGCTATGGTGTCCCAATAGAATTACATTCCGACCAAGGAAGTAATTTTGAGTCTGCCATATTCAGGGAAATGTACGAGTCATATGGGCTAAAGAAAACCAGAATGAAGCCGTTGCATCCACAGTCTGATGGCATGGTAGAAAGGTTCAATCGCACCTTAGAAGATTACCTATGAAAAGTAGTAAGCAACCGTCAGACGGATTGGGACGAGCACATTCCCAAATTTTTGATGGCATATAGGTCAGCTGCACACGACTCAACATCGAGAACGCCAGCTAAAATTATCTTCGGAACGGAACTAAAACTACCTGGTGATTTGGAATTTGGTGTTAAGCCAACTGTAGAAGAAGGAGCTATTACGTCCCAAGAGGAGGACTTAAACGAACTGCATGAGTTCGTGCGTAATAGAATCAAGATGGTCAGTGACAAGATGAAGCCTAGGTATGACCGCGCAGCAAATTCGGAGGGATTTATGGAAGGACAATTGGTTTTACTTTATAACCCACAACGGAAGAAAGGATTGTCCCCAAAATTACAGACTCACTGGGATGGCCCGTGTATGGTTATTAAGAGAGTGAATGACGTTGTATACCGGATACAGAAGCATAATAGCCCAAGGTCAAAAATGAAGATAGTACATCCCGAACGATTGGCGCACTATGGAAGAGGTGATTGTATGCCTATTCGGGTCGAACAGGCTTAAGTGGGCGGCAGTGTTACACAGATTAGAAATAGATTTAAATAAAACGACAATGTGGCTATGTGTACTTGGCAACACTGCAAATTAATCTCTAGTTGTCAAAATGTTACAACCCTGGTCAACACAATATAGATAATATTCAAATTAACGGAAATGGAATACTCCAGAATATACAAGATTATTCGATGCTGTGCCAATAATAAGTGTAAACAACAACAACGAAAACCCTAGCAACATAAATGCTAAGAGATGTTATTCTTAATGATCTTGTATGCAAGTATCCGCTGCTAATAAAGCTAAACAGGTTCACAAGTATACACAGCCATATACACATGGGAGAAGAAGAAACAAAACCACACAGAATACTCATCCATACAACCACTCATAGTTACCACAAGCAAAACACACAAATCAGCATTGTCATGTATACAAACACACGTATATAGCTACATGTTAAGTAAAGCACAACCAACAACAACCATGCCCAGAAGTTTCGTGAAGTTACCAGACGACGTCATTTTTGCTATATAAAGGCGCTGCGAGAGCTCAGAGAGTTAGAGTGATTTCAAATATAGACGTGTTAACATCGCTAAGTGTTGAGTAGTACAAATACTCGTGTTAATAAAGTATTAATAAACTGTTGCCGCATTATATTAGTAAAATTAATTTGTCCGTGTTTTAATTTGATGCAATAAAACGAATCCTTGAAGGATAAGTTATGAAACCGTTTTTACGAAAAGGTCTAAAAACGTAACAATTATAATAATACAAGAAACCCATATAAGACAAAGAAACATTAATCATTTACACTTTCCAAATTACAAAATATTTCATCACAAGAAACCATATTCTTATTGTAAATAGGGCATTGCAATATTAGTTAAAAACTCACTCAATGTCAAGCAGTATCAAACAACTGTGTACATGCGACCTGCTGCACCAAGGATTACAAAATCTTAACATCACAAACATATAAATGGAATCCAGTTTTAATACAAATCAATAACTAATAAACTCAATACCGGCATTTGGTTCTGGGCATCATTTGATAGATCCCAAAACAACTCCTCTGGAGGAGACTTTTGGGAAAACTTTGCTAATGAAAAAAAACCTTACTTTTTTGAATGATGGATCCCCCATACTCTTAAGCACCAGGCATACATTCACAGCAGTAGATGTCACAATGGCAACAACAGACTTAGCTCTATCGCTAAACTGGCAATTCTTAAATCATGATATTAGTGACCACTTCCCCATCTACATTCAGAACTCAAGTTGCAACCTTCACCACATAAAATATGTTAAAAACTTGACTGGGTTGTTTTTTCGAATCACACTATTGAGCTATCTAACGACATACCTTTTTCTGAAAACATCAACAAAGAAGCAGCAACACTGGGTAAGATTATTAGAAGCTCAGCAAACAAATCAATGCCGATAAGGCAAGGTCCGAAACAGAATAACAAAAACAACCCGGTGTGGTTTAAGAGCCATATTGCGGTACTTATAAAGAAAAAGAATACAGCGTGAAAACTTTTTATAAGGAGGAAAACAATTTTAAATTCCATAAATTATCGGAAAGTGTGTGCAGTGGTTCGGAGATCTTGCCGTGAAGCAAAACGACAAAAATGGGAGAACTTTCTGAACTTGATGAATCCATTAACTGATTCCAGAATATTATGGAATAAAGTCAGGAAGATAACTTCATCAAGATCAATTGGGTTTCATATCTATATCTATCAAAACAATCAAATTCCCACCCACCCCAAAGAAATAAGTGAAGCATTCGCTAGAGAGTGGAGTTGAATAAGTTCCAATAATTCATTTAGCCTCAACAACTTTCAAATTAAGTCTTTGCAGATTATATACCAATATTTTGGCTATAAGTGTTTATCCGCACACTTGGAAACAAGCTGTATTATCCCCAAAATCAAAACCAGGAAAAAATTTAAATAGCACTGAGGGACTTAGACCTATTTCATTACTTACTGTCATATCCAAAATATTGGATAAAATTATTTCTCAAAGGCTATGGAGGCATTGCCTTGACAATATAGTAGATGAACAGCACGCATATTTACCCAACAGAGGAGTGTTCACATTGTGTCATCAAATAGAGAATAAAATCAAAGAAAACGCAAAGAAAAACATACACTCAGTAATTTTGTCCGAAGACCTTGAGAAAGGTTTTGACAAGGTTGTCGATTTCGTTGTAATAAAAGAGCTATACAAATGGGGCGTTCCAATAAGTCTATTAAAATTAATAAAATCATTACTGTTTGCGTGTAAAGAAGGAAGTTAAATAAAAAACAATTGGTATTAATGTTTTCAAATTCATTTCTTTCCTTACCTGTTTTTATTTTTACCTTTTATAATTTGTTTATGTATCACTTTCGTAAAGGCTCACAAGCAAGTACGATATTATACATAAAAAATACAGCAAATGACCGAACAAACGAGTAAAACCAAACCGTTAGATATTTTACTAGTCAGAATCCAAGGAATACTCCGAAAAATCAAGAATTATTTAAAAAAGGAGCAAATGTGGACCCTGACAAAATACTAATTATTGAAGTAAGTCAATGGGACCAAATTAAAGAATAAATTATAGAAGTCAAATGTTTTGGCTTAAACATTGCCGGCCACCTTGCAATAACGAAGGTATTCAATAAAAATAAATATATGTATATCATGTATTTAGAAAAAAACTTAATATACATTCTAAAATACAATAGATATATTAAATTGGCGACGTACCGAAGATCACCCAACCAAAAATGGTATATTGTACTAAGGGTGAACCCGGCGAAGCGAATATATTACCCGTCATGATTTGCCCGCTCAATTCCGGGCCCAAAACCAATGCCACCAGCCCAGAATGATAGAAGGTAGGGTCAGCTAATTGTAATCCCGGAAATCTATCCTTCACCGCCTCTGCTACACTTTCCCGTGGCGTCCTTATGCCATGCATTCGCTGCACTTTGGCGCTAAACGAAATTTGCTTTGCGTCATCGTAAAAAGAGCGTATGCGTAAGCGGCAGTAGCTATCTGGAGCTGGCAGCTTCAATTTAGCGACAAGCTGATCGCTCACTTAGCTGACTGCGCACTCTCACCGAAACCTCACGACTTCCCACCTGCAACTTCACCTGCACCGTCGGGGACAATGAAACCACCTGGCGGAGTAGCAACGGCGCTATATTAGCAGGACCCGCTCTCAACGGCGCAGGCTTCGTTGAGTCCTTTTTCTTCTTTAGGGGGAGCTTGTCCTTTGGTTTCGGAGAGCTTTTTTCAGTCGGCTTTGGGAAGTGTATTAACGTATGATGATCCCCCTGACATTTGCTACATTTCCGCACGCTGCCGCAGTTTTTGGCTTTATGATTGCTGGCCAAGTAATCATAAGGCCCCAAATCAGTAAATGCCTCAATTTCTTCTCATGGGACAGCCGCCTGAAACGGAAGCAAGATGCCAGGGGATGCGGTTTCTTGCAGAGACTACAGTCCGGCGCAATAGTTTTAGGCCGCTTAGCAGCAGGCGTATTGGGTTTGTCGATGTTTGCTAACCCAGATATGTCAGCTGGGCTCGCCGATGCTGAAACCGCCTCCGCAGTATCAGTTCCCGCTGCTGGATCCACACCCAATGAAGTGGGAACGCTGCCCGATGGAACCAGTGCCTGAGGGGCCACTTCCATTGCCACTGGGGTCTCTTCCAACAGAGCCTCTTCCATCAATAATGATAAGGAGTCCATATTGGTAGGAAACAATGGAAGTAATAAATTTTATATTTTTTAGCTGGTCAAAATGACCATTTTGGTGATTGGTCGCTTCACAATGCCGTTTGCAGTACGTATGTCCGCGACTCGAATGTGGGAATTAGTTCCTGAATAGGTTTTTATGACCCTACCTAATTTCCACGAAGTAGGAGAAAGCCGTTCATGACGAATAGCAACTAAGTCGTCTATCTGTATGTCGCTCTCAGGAAACTTCCATTTATAGCGTTTATGTAAATTTTACAAATACTCCTCTTTCCATCGTCGACAGAAATCTTGAGAAAATTCCTTAATTTTACGATATCTATTTACAATGCTATCATGAGTTTCCAAAATAGTTGGTTCCGGCGGAGCCAATATTGGACGACCTATCAAAAAATGACTAGGCGTAAACGCTACAGGTTCATTAGGATTGTCCGATATGGTACACAAGGGACGAGAATTGAGGCATGATTCGCTTCTTGCTAATATAGTAGATAATTCCTCGAACGTATATTTCGAATTCTAAGCTTCTTTTCGAAAATGTGTTTTAAAACTTTTAACATCAGCTTCCCATAGTCCACCCATATGGGGTGCACCAGCAGGGATAACACTCCACGTAAGACCCTGTAGTCCAAAAGTAGAACACATTCGGGCTTTACATTCAGACAAGGATGTACGAAAGTCCCTTCCAATATCTCTAGAAGCGCCAACCAAATTTGTACCATTGTCAGAAAATATAGTATGAGGACAACCACGCCTAGCAATGAAACGATGAAAAGAAGACAAAAATGCATCCGTTGATAAATCAGTTGTGGCCTCCAAGTGGGCTGATATAGTAGAAAAACAAACGAAAATACACACATATGCTTTCGTTATCTTACCAGCGCGGCCAGTGAAACTTTTAATATCAAACGGACCAGCAAAGTCTACACCAGTGGTGTTAAACGATCAATCTAAAACAGTTCTTTCTGGGGCAGAGCCGCCATAATTTGAGTGCAAGAGCGCTTTCGGTCTAATATACAACGTTTGCACCGATTTATTACAGTACGCACCAAAATTTTCAGCATTAATTTATTTCCACCATGAATAGAAAGTAAGTGCACAAATTCTGTTAGCAGAAGTGTAAAACGACAAGAATACGACAGAGATGGAGATTTCACCAAAAATGGATTAAGGGATTGCAATGAACTTTTAGAAGAAATAGATTTCTTTAATTGCAAAAATTTATATTCTTCTGCAAAATGAGCCTTTTGTGCCAAAATCGCTAAACGTAATTTAACTTTTGACAACTCATCGCTGGTAGTTGCTGTCGAAGTATATGAGATCTTCCCTTTATGTGACGGATGTGTCATATAAAAGAATCGCAATATATAAGCTACTACCCTAAGAGCACGATCTAACTTAGAAAACCTCTCTAGAATATCTTCATAATTGGTAAAAAAGGATGCATGAGTTTTCACAGCTCGAGCTTCCGTCTCTGTGTCCATGGATGACATACTATTCAGTTGCCAATTGCGTTTATTCTTCCGCAGCCATGCAGATCCGTGCCAACAAAGGCCACTTTTTTACAATTCTGTTGGGGAAACTTCTCTGCTCGCTAAATCCGCTGCATTTTCTTCCGATTTAACGTGGTACCAATTATGATTTTCTACATTCTCTTGAATCCGACACACTCTATTGGTTATAAAAGTGGTCCAACTACTCGGAGTTTTCTTCAACCAGCAAAGAATGGTAGAGTCTGTCCAACAATACACTTGTTCAAGCGGAATATCAATTTCTCTGACAACAGTTTTCAAAAGTTCAGAAGCCAACACTGCGTCACAAAGTTCTAAACGAGGTAGAGAAATCGTTTTCATAGAAGATAACTTTGTTTTACAGGAACGCAAATAAGTATGAATCTGCCCAAGAGACTCAATTCTAATATGCACTACCCCCGCGTATGCTTTCTCTGAGGCGTCAGAGAAAACATGAAGTTCAGCAGAAGTATTCGGCGCATATTGTACCCATCGTGGTATTTGTATATTATTTACTTCCATGTAAAAACTTACGAGTTTCTTCCACTCATTTTCCGTAATGTCTCATCCCAATCAATGTTATCACACCATATTGTCTGCATAATCATTTTTGCAATAATAATGACAGAACCTAGCCAACCTATGGGAGCAAACAATTTAGCTATTGTAGACAAGACCTCTCTTTTGGTATAATGTAATTTATCAGCAATAGGCTCCACTTTAAAGTAAAATTAATCCAACTGAGCATTTCATTGAATACCATTTTCTAAGCTCAATTTTGCTGACAATAAAACATTTCGAAGTTGATCCCTAGCCTTCAGAGCAGATGAAATATTAGGAGCACCCATTAGTACGTCGTCAACATACATAGATTTGCGCAATATATTTGCCGCAAGAGGATATTCATTTTCTGAATCATCTGCCAATTGTAAAAGTGTCCGTATCGCCAGATGGGAGCACAATTTACACCAAAGGTTACAGTCTGTAATTCATACGTTTTGACCTCCTCCGTGGGAGAAGATCGGAATAGTTGATACGGAGTATGAGCAGGGTCAAGACGAATTTGTCTATACACTTGCGTAATGTCGCAATTAAACACATATCGAAAGAGCCTCCAACGTAGAACTAAAATCACCAAATCAGATTGCAATGTGGGGCCCACATATAAGCAATCATTTAAGCTTTTACCGTTTGATGCCTTATTTGATGCGTTAAGTACGACACACAATTTCGTAGTTTTCCGGTCAGGTTTAATTACAGGATGATGAGGAAGATAACACCAAACCACGTTTTTGCAAGAAATATTTTCTAACACAGGTCTCATATGGTCTAAAAGACTATACTCATTAACGACATTATCATATAATGTTTTGACTTTAGGTTTGCGCAGAAGAGAAGATTAATTTCTCAAGAATTTTGCCATGACATTCTGTTTTGAAAACCCCAAATTGATTGATTGAGGAAATTCTAGCTTAAAAGGTAGCGTCACTACATATCGGCCTTCGGAGTTGCGTCGCGTCATTCTCCGATAATTTTCTTCACAAATTCTTTCAAAGAGTGTTAAAACCTTGCATTTTG
Source organism: Linnaemya vulpina (assembly GCA_963675445.1). NCBI lineage: Eukaryota > Metazoa > Arthropoda > Insecta > Diptera > Tachinidae > Linnaemya > Linnaemya vulpina. The sequence goes on from OY776277.1 coordinate 52,676,133, forward strand.
GGGTTTCTTCCAATTCCCAAAATCTAACAAGATTTTTATTAATACTATCTTCCGGCAAAGGTTCTACTGTTGTAGAATATACCTGAATTGGTGTGTCTAAAACAGATCCTGTGATGATTGAGCTATTAAAGATTCGAAACCATTTCTTTGAATCCCGCTCAAGATTAATTGCGGATATATATCAGCCCCCAATAATATATCAACCGGTCTTGATTGATAAAAATGAGGGTCGTGCAACCCTAAGGTTGAAAACTTATTACGAAGACTTGGACCGATTAAGAAAGACGGCAATGCACCAGAAATGTTTGGTAATACAAAGGCCATTGTTTCCAAGACAAGAGTCTGATTTATAAACGCACTAATTTTCAAAGGACAAACTTTTCTAGTCCGAGCAGAAACTGTTTGGTTAATACCTGAAACCTCAACATTCGTCGACTGTGTAATTAGTTCCAAGCGATTTTAAAATTTTTCAGAAATAAATGACGTTTCTGAAGCCGGGTTAATAAGAGCCCGCGCGGGGCACGTCATACCCTGATGAACAATATTCACCATAGCGGTTCCCAAAAGCACTTTACGGTTTTGAGTAACGTGGAAAACTCGTCGATTTGACAGGCCCCTAGAGGTAGATGGTAGAGAAGAATTTGCATTATTATATTGCGAACTAGCAGGGGGAATTGCTGAATTATCCCGCTCTGCTAAGTCTAACGAACCTTCAGTAGTAGATACCTCACGATGCAACAAGGAATAATGCCTTTTATTAACCGTCGTGCAATTAAAAGCACTTTTACAATTATTTGCTTCATGTTCTCTAGACAAACAATCAACACAACAATGATATTTCTTAACTGTTGAGAACCTCTCCGAAATTGAAAGATTCTTACATCGTTTACATGTCTTCAAGAAATGTCCTGCAGTACGACAAAGAACACAATAAGTTACATTTGAATTAGAATTTACTACATGAACTTTGGTTTTTTGCACTGAAGGTTTCCCTACCGATGAGTCTTAAAGATCGTGGACACATTCTAAAGTCTGAATCCTTTCTGTTAGAAAGGCGTCAAAATCTTTCCATTTCGATAATTCAGATTTTTCCTTAATACTATGTTCCCATAAACTAATAGTCGACGTGGGCAAACGTTAAATACAAATAAAAATCAGGATTGGATCCCAACTTTCTGTCGAAACTTTATATATTGCAAGTGAGGTCAAACAATTATTGATGCCTCGTTGCAAAATTTTGAGACCATCACTAGATTCTCTGTCAAATGAAGGAAGCTTGAACAAAATTTTCAGTTGATTATTGACAAGCATACGAGGATTCTCATATGCGTCTTTTAAATTTTGCCAAGCTATATCAAACCCCTCATTACTAAGTGGGTACTTTGATACAATTTCTTTTGCCTCGCCGCTCTATATTACTCAAACACGAACTATCTATATATAAGGCATCATACGGAGGTAAGGTGAGATTATGGTCAGAACTATTCACGTTATAATTCTTCGTCATCGAATCATTCACTTTCGATACCCTTTCAAAACTACTCACTTTTTCATTAATCAGAGATAAACAATTTAAATAAGCTGCGTAAGAAGTGTTATATTTAGCCATTGTGGTTATAAAGTCATTAGGATCTGTCCTTGAATTACTATCGAAATCATCCAGACAGTCCTCATAAACCATTTTTACTTTCTCCCACAACTTTTTCAATTCTTCACGGTGAATTTCCAACGTATATACAGTGTGCAAATATTCGCGTGTTTTATTAAATTTGCTTCGAATTTAATCAGTGCATCTGATACACGGATAAATTTCTTTAAAATTGGCGTCATTATATTTTGTGATACAAATTTACTTTTAACACTTTATTTCAAATATATAAATTTGTGACTTTTGTTTCAATAAATCGAAATTGAGTTTAATAAAATTTAATTTTAATTAAAGTTATTCACACAAAATCTATTTCGACCAATTTGACCGACTATAGAGTGCTAAATTCCACAAGTAAAAATATTATATAAAGAGTCAAAAAACTTTATGTGTTTTACTTATTACACCAACAATGTATCACAACAATATATGTATATGCACTTACATATGTATTTTTTCCAAGCAATTTTCTTTGCGTATTTTAATTCTAATTTGCCACTTTATAAAGTATTTGTTTATAAATTCACTGATAAGAAATTTAATATTCTTAATATTTAAGATTCCGTCCGTCCACATAAACAATACGCACGATTGATTATATTAGTACGTGATATATTGATCACGAAAATAAATCAAACGTCACAATTACTTTAAGGACAATTGAAAACCAGATGAAGTTTTCAACACAAATATGTCTGCCTTGTAATAATTAATATTGCAAAGCGATCAATCACTATATATGAAAACAACAACAATTGTTTCCTTCTTTTTCTTTACACTAAGTTTTCTTTTTCTATATATTTTAAATTTTTCACTTTTTAAATAAACGAGATTACGCACCTTTTATTTTCCAGTGAAATATAAATATATGTGTATAAGATGGAGTGAGAAAAAACAGAAGATCAGCGCCTTTGAAATAATAAATTTATCCTCTAATATAGGGCTCGAATGGACCAAATGTTTGCGTGTAAAGAAGGAAGTTAAATAAAAAAACAATTTTTACCTTTTATAATTTATTTATGGTTTTGGATAGTGTGTGTCACTTTCGTGAAGGCTCACAAACAAGTAAGATATTATGCATAAAAAATACAGCAAATGACCGAACAAACGAGTAAAACCAAACCGTTAGATATTTTACTAGTCAGAATCCAAGGAATACTCCGATAAATCAAGAATGATTTAAAAAAGGAGCAAATGTGGACCCAAAATACTAATTATTGAAGTAAGTCAATATGACCAAATTAAAGAATAAATTATAGAAGTCAAACGTTTTGGCTTAAACAATTTCTTTCGGATAGAAGAATATTTGTTAGAGTTGATGAGTTCATCTAAAATTTGCGAAATTTAGATAACGGGGTCCCACAAGGCTCCACTCTCCGTCGTTCTGCATGCTGTATACGTAAATTCATTATTTGACAAACTTCGAGGAATCGGAGGAATTGATCACATATCAATATATGCAGACAATATATTTGTTATAGCTTCAGGGGAAAATGATGGAATCCCCGCATCCTTATATCACTGTGACCGAATAATAAACAAATGGACAAAAGACACAGGAGCTACAATTCCGATAAATAAATGCGAAGCCATCCATACCATTTCTATTAGAGGAATGATATATCAATAAAATCTGAAATGCTTTGACAGAAGGCACTGTTCAGCATTGCATAACGTTATATGGTTGGACAACAAAATCTAACACCTATAAAATAAACGCTAGCATTAACAGATGTTTCCATACAGCTACTGGCATTCTTCAAGCAACAACTACTTATGCTTTAAGAATAAAAGCAAAATCAAATTTTGAAACTATTAGCAAAAGCATTACCCGTCAATCATGGGATACACAAACAAATATGGGATCTAATGGATCAAACAGAAATGCGACATCTTTGTGTTTTACAACATAAAATCGACTATGCCAAAGAAATGCAGATACCTCTTCCACAAAGATCAAGCATAATAACCGGAAAAAACTGTATCAATGCTAAACTTATAGTTAACATTTCACTTAATACAGTTAATAAAGATGGAACCAACCTACAAATTCTTAACCAATTCTACTTAGGTGAAAAGTATAGATACAATGCTGATATTACAATTTTTACCGATGGATCTTTTTCAAACGGAGTTACATCATATGTCGTTGTAGAAAAGATTAACGAAAATTTTGAGGTAGTCAAACAGTCCCTACTTCCTAACCACGCCGGCATTGCAACTAAAGCATTAAAACTTGATGGCGAGAACAGAAAATATGTTATTGGCAATTTGATATTCCATAATGATGTCATTATACTATGGGTTCCAGGACATGTTGAGATAAAAGGAAATAAGTTTGCGGAGGAAGCTGCCAAAAATGCAGTTAACCATCCACTTATGACAAAAAGATTTACCACACAGCACTATTATGATAGAACTCAACCTAGGGAATGTGAAATCTGCGCAGAACTAACCATATACCATATAGGAAATCCTAAACTGCAGTAACAAGAATTCAGCAACAAAAATAAGTAATATTCTCTAATCTGCAAATGTTTTACATGAAATTTGAATTCTATATATATAGTGTAATGACCAAGTAGTCCACACTATTTCTAAATTAGTGTTTTATAAATTTATCTTTGTAAAATACTTGCAATAAATAAATAAATAAGTATTAAGTATATATGTATAAGTATTAATTATATCATACTTTTCAGTTCGCATGAGTCTAGAGTATTTTAATAAGTATAAATGATCAATCCTAGGTCATGATTGAACTCCACTCGCCTTTTCTGTACTCATTGCTGATCCAAACACTTGTCGCATTATTCTGGAGCATTACCTGTTTGCCTCCTCAGAAATTCAATTTCCAAAAATCCATTCTCAGAGGATCTTACATGGGGAGAACCCACACAAAAAACTTAGTTTCTAACTGGGCCATGATGAATCAGTCAATCACTCAATAACGTTATTTCTTTTTGTGTATATAGATATAGAATATTTCATTATTCACCTTTTAACTTATGATTAACATATTACAAACGTTTAAGCTTTTTATTTTCTAACACACATAATAAATTTAATTTACATTCTTATCAGCAGTAATATTATCCAATCCTCAAAACATAGAACTATTAGTCTAATTGAAAATTATTTCATAATAAATAAATATTGTTGTTACAATTTATTGATTAATTAATGGTTCATTAGATTGATTAATTTATTTAATGTCGATAACAGATCATGCTTTTAATTAATAACTTAATTGTAGCTAAATATATACATACGTTTTTAATGTATGTATATTTTTATGCTCATGCTAAAACGAATTTTGCAAACTCAAAGACTACACGCTCTTACAAGTTAACATTATGACGTTTATTGACACAAAAGGCTTTTATAAATAAATGCTTTTACGAGTGGTTATCGTTCAGGTCAATTAAATTTTAGTTCCAAATTGTTAAAAGCACTTTCCAAAGTTAAAATTATTTTATCATTACTTTCAATCTTGGAAACATTCGTTGTGCGTTTATTTGCCTGATCTAATGCCCATTGGGCCATCTTAAGGGCTTCTTTACGTTTAGATCCAAGAGCTCTAGAATTCGCTATGGTGCTGCAACACTGTGTAATAGAAAACATTTAAAATTTTTAATATTTTATAAGAGTTTACAACAAATAACCTTACCAAATATAAACCATATAGTGCACGCAAATTGTTTGGGTTAAGTTTTAAAGCCTGTGAATAGTATGTACGCGCCACGTCAATGTTTTCCATTCCTCCCTTCAATGATAAAAAATATTAAAATAAAAACTTAAGAAATTGCTATTAGTGAAGTAAAAATTATTTCCATTAGTTTATTTAAAGATATGGTAGTATGACAAATATACAAGACATAAAAAATAACTGTTTTTATACACTTTTATGCATAGATAAAAAGGTTATGCTTAAACATATGTCAAAAATATGTTTTTAAAAATCTAGCGCTGATTAGGATGACTGTTACAATAAATGAGAATTTATCTGTTCCGGATCATAAATTCGGTTTCAGAAGAACATGCAAGATGGGAGAAAAACTAACTATCGAAATTATATATACACGTAATATAGTTTAATACCTTCTATCACAGAATTTTTCAAAGATTTTAGACAATTATAAATTAAAAGAAAACTTGTCTGTTGTCACTCCTAGAAACTTTACTTAGACCGATGTAAACTCAGGTACGCTATACAAATCGATACCTTTTAAAAATAAATAGAAACTCGTGGAAAATTATTGACCTTAAAGGACATCCCTGTAATTTCTCGCTAAAATGCTAATCTTATTTTAATTCCAAATCAACCGATTCCTACTTGATAAACGGTGATCGGTGTAGTTTTCGATTACTATAAAAGAATAGAGAATACGAACTGATCAGATATACAATAACGAAGTTTAGAAAATATACTTTTTTAATTGAGCGTTTGTGACAAGTTTTTTAAGGTATCTACGAATTTGAATCAGTTGAAATTCACTGGATATCTGGGTTCAGGAACGCTCTTCAGAATGCTCGATTCTGCTCAGCTGTTCAAAAGTTCTAAGCGGGTATCATACTTACACACACAGAGAGAACTGATAAAAACTAGACCCCTGCACAAATGTATTTGAACAAAAAGTACTCCTAATATGGCAAAGCTTGTACATATTTTCCTACTGTAATCTGCTCTACAACAAAATGTTGTACCTATTTTCTAAAATAACAACATCAAGGAACAATTTTGTTCTTTGGTTGATTATAAAAGTACTGCGTAATATTATGTTCGAGTCATTCATCAAACAATTCGAGTAATAATTGAAGATCAAACTCCATATTATACAATAAGTTCCACGTGAAGGTTTACTGATAAAAGAAATGATTTTTATGTTAAGTTTTAGACTAAAACTTTTAGTCTGAATCTATGTGTCTGCATGGTAAGGTGGTTATTTTAAGAAAATGGAAACAAATGAGGCAGGTAGAAGTACATATATACATAATTACATATTCACAGTTATAAATATTTATTAGTATGTATATTTCTACAATCATTAATTAATTTATTTGTTAGTTTTAGACTTTTGTTAAATCTACTTCAAAATAATTCAATGTGTTTTTTACAATTTTCAAAAGTTCAACTGCGCGGAAAATTTTAATCAAAACCATATATGTAGTAATCTTGAGGCTTCAAACAATTAGAAAAGTATTCAATAGAAGTAAATCTAGAAAATAATATCATTATGAAATCTAAAATTGCTGTTAAAGTATTTGAAGTACAACAAGTAGGAACATAAAATTTGAGGAACTTATTTTTCTTATGTTCTCATTTTTCTATGTTCCGTATTTACTGAACAAGTACGAAGTCAGCTACATACACGTTGGTATTCGTCCATCAAACCTTCTCTTCTCTAATTTTATTGTTTTTAAGTTAAAAAATAGTTTTAGTTAGTAAAAAAAATAACGTCAGTTTCCTTTTCAACAATTTTCAACCCTTGAAAACGATATTTTGATTTTTTTTTACCAATGCAAATCTTCATGATGTATAAAGCGGTGTTATTTAAGAAAATCTACAAACTTGTAACCATATTTGTCACTTTCATGTACCACAAAATATTGCAGTTATCCAAACCTGGAAACGAAATATAATTTTTTTTTATATATTGGATACCAATTTTGTTTTTCCTGAATTGAAAATAGTTTTTAACAAAAAAAAAAACGACGTTAGTTGCTTTTGTTGGGTACTTTTATTTCTAAAAAAATTTCAATTTCTCATCCCTGGAAGCGAAAATTAATTTTTTTTTGTATTTACCAATGCAACTCTTAATCAGGCATGAAATAGTTTTATTTAAGAAAACCCTAAAATTTTAACCATATTGGTCACTTTCTTGTACTACAATGTATTGCAATTATCCAACACTGGAATAGAAATTTTTATATTTGTTATTTTTGATACCAATTTTGTTTTTCTTGAATTAAAAAATAGTTTTAATTAGTAAAATATTACGTAACTTGTACGTATATGTATAAAAAATTCAAATTTCCCATCCCTGGGGGCTTTTTATCAATGCAAATCTTTATGACCTATAAAGCGGTTTTATTCTAGGAAAACCTAAAATTTCCAAACATTTTACTTATTATATGTACCACAAAATACCGAATGTGAAAAAAAAACTTTTAGTTTCCCATCCCTGGAAAAAAAACTATTTATTATTTTAGCTTTTGATAGACAATGGAGGCTTCCCAAAGCATAAAATAGGTTCAATTTACAAAAAAAAAATTAATTGGGTTTTGGTGTTAATTTTGCTTCGAGAAATAGGTGTAGCTTCCCACCTCTGGAACTGTATTTTGGATTTTGCTCAATCTATTTAAGTTCATTTCTAATCGATCAGTCCAAGAACGATGTCTCTAGTTCATTTGGGGGCTTGGGAAAACCGATTTCCCATACAGACGGGCATCGCTCAATCGTCATCGATATTCATAAGAATCTGAAATATATATACTTTATGGGGTCGCATATTAATATCAATGAAATTACACACGGAATGACAAACCTAAATACAACCTCTCATTTTTTTGTGAAGGGTATACAAATAAATGTTTGTCTGCATGTCCTTTATAGAATGGTAAACTATGCATTTCATCATGTTATGATCTATAGCAAAGTTGTTGAGCATGAGCCGACGAATATTTCTAAGTTGGTATGACCAATTTCCGGCAGCCTTAGAAATTTACTCAAAAATTAATTAAATCGTAAATTGTGCATTTGATCATGCTATCATCTTTAGCAAAGTTGTTGCGCATGAGTCTACGGATGTTTCTAAGTTGGTGCAATTAATTTCCGAAAAATGGCGCAACTGAAAATTATTCAAAATGAATTGAATCATAAACTATGCATTTGATCATATGTTGATCAGACAAATACCAGACATTTTAGGATTCATCATATACGATTTTAATAACATTATAACACCTCAAGCACGGAAAAAAAGCAGCAACGCGCGCAGAGTACAGCTATTTATCGACCAAAAAGTAAGGATGAACCAAAAGTAAGGCTAGGTAAAGGCTCAACTTCTTCGATTTCACTATGAAGTTTTTCATAAACGCTAAAAAAAACTTGCTCTTGTTCAATTCGAAGCAAAAATATTGCTGCTACGTAAAAAATTTTTCTAAAAGTTTTTAAAGTTATAAATCATAGTCCCCTTAAAGAACTTTCAAGAGGTATAACATTTTAACTCATTTCACTAATAAATATCGTAAGCTATCCCATATATGTTAGTAGTAGGGAACTGTATGTGCTATGACCATTAAAAATATTAAATTTCAGCAATTAAATTTGAAATTTTTCAATTTTACTTGCCAAATTTCTCAAATTTCACAAAATTCTCAAATTTCATTTTGTGTGTGTTCGTGTGTGTATTTTTTCCCACGGTTTAATAGGGGCGTTCACATTGTTGTTTTTTTTTTTTTTAATAAAATGTTGGGGTAGGCGTGGGAATTTGTGTCTGTCCATATGTGACCTTGAGAATACATGTCCGTCGGTATGTGAGCGTGGGAGTTTGTGTCTGTCCATATGTGACCTTGAGAATACATGTCCGTCGGTATGTGGGCGTGGGAATTTGTGTCTGTCCATATGTGACCTTGAGAATACATGTCCGTCGGTATGTGAGCGTGGGAATTTGTGTCTGTCCATTTACACTGTATACGCCTGGTGAATAAAAAAATTTAGAAGCATTTTTAGGAATTACACTATTTAAAAAGTGTAGTAGTTATATATGGATGCCCTTAATGTTTGTGGTTCGTTCCTTCTTGCTGGAGTGAGATTTTTTCTTTTATTTTTTTGCTTATTAAAATTTGGTGTGTTTACTTAAGATTTGTCGTCCAGCAATTCAGTGTTTTTTTTTTACTTTTTTGCTTGCAGTGCTTGAGTCTGGAGGAATAATTTGATTATTCTGATCTTGAAGACGTTGTGAAAAAAAAAATTACTATTGCATAAATATTGAAACTGATGTTTTGTTTATTTTATACATGACGATCATCGATGGATTTTATTTGGGGATCTGGATGGTGGTGCGATTTCTATATTTTGTAGAATATGAATATTTATGCTATGTTTAAGTGTGTGTGTTTTTTGTGTTCTGAGTGGCGGTTGGAATGTCTGGCTGTCAGACAGTCTGTGTGTGTGACGATTGGTGAGTCTGTATGACAGTCCGCTTTCTTGCTTTCCTGGTCAGTATAAAATGTGATAAGGTGTACATATTCATGCGTACATAAATATCTACAAATTTATTTCATTTACCCATATACATACAAACAAATAATAAGCGTTTATTCTTTGTGCCCAAATATTCCCTTGACCATTTGAATGAATGAATGAACCATTGTGTATGTTTGTTTGTGTGTTCTCTGAAAAAAATAAATGTGTATGTAGGTTTTTTGTTTGAAATAAAAATACATTTATTTTAATTTTTATAAGCATTTATTTAAAAGTTTGTTAACACTTTCATTTTTAAGTAAAATTGCATTCCTTAAGGCCCAAACACCATAGTCGTGATAGCTACAATAGAGATATATGGAATGCTTAGTTTCCATTTGTTTGAAATTAATGCAGCCAATGTCTTCAATGTTATAAACTGTTTGATGAATAATTTTTTCCAGCCATTTTTTCTTCTCTTCCCCCTTAACATATATTTGTGAATTTCTTATATTCGATTTTAAAAACTTGCAAACGCTTTGAAATGAGACTGATCCATCATTCCAGTTAATATGATGATAGTTTTTTGTTAACCAAACTGCTTCTCTCTGTTTTTTGGCTGATAAACATGCGAAATCAAAAGGAGGTTTTATGATGAAATTGAACCATTCCTTGTTGCTGAAAACTACAGCTAGTTCTTTTGCGATGAAGTCATTTGAATTAGTTTTGAAACCTTGCAAGTCTACAAAAACAATATTACCATCCATGTTATTTAATTTATAAGAGCTTCCGGACTTGACCTTTTATTGGTATGTATTCTATTATGCGGTCATGAATAAGAACGCAATAAGCTGATGTTTTTGCTGGAATATTTGTTGCTGTTTCAAATTCAATTTTTATGTCGATCGGTCCGGTATTGAGCGTTTCGTTTTGGAGACTGACATCAACTACAATAATTGGAGCGTTATTTTTAAACTCTTGACCTGTTAGAAGAGGTTGGGGTTGTTTCATGTAGTAGTTTTGTTGGAATCTTAGATACATATCATATAGAATCGCATAGCGCTCATTTTTGAATTTTATATTAAGATCGTCATATGGGTAAGAGGTTGAGTTTAAATGTACTTTTAAGTTAGTAAGATCACAATGAACAAACTTGTTTTCTTGATCAAAGGCAATCAAGACAAAACGAGGGCGTCCTTTATTAGCGGCCAGCTTAACATTCCATATGTGATTGGTTCCCGTATTAAGGTGTGGATTCATATGACAATCCCAACTACGGAATGCCATTGGTATAGCAGCACCATTATTAAGTATTTTGATCATATTCAATTTACTATGATCAGATAATTGAACATGTGGAATTCTCCATGATATTAGTGAAATTGTAAGTTTTGCTTTCTCGGTGGAAACATTCGAGTGTACAAGATCTTCATCGTTCTTATTACGCAAGAGTATCAATTCATGTTTACCATTTAATAAAACTTTATTGTAGTCTTCAGCGAATCCTAAAAGAAGTTTGAGTGGTACATAGAAATTAAAATTTCCATTTTGAAGATCTATTTTATCAAGTTTATTCCATCCAGCATTTTGCAACACAACGCTTTCCGTAGGCGATAAAGAAACGAAATTTTTTATGGTACTGGTGGCTCCCAAATATCTTGTATGATCAATTTCAATACCATTCAGTTCATATCGGATTTCATCAAAGAGATATGCAACAAAATTATTTTTCAACTGAAAGTTGGGTGTAGATTTCGATGTTTTTTCGTCTACAACAAGTCCTTCCACATATATATAGCTTTCACTGGGTAACACATATAGATCTTGGTTTTGTATTGAAATTCTTATTTCATCGTTGTTGTTAAAAGACTGAAGGTATGGTATGTATGTGTGATAATCCTTTTTGATAATATTTTTGTCAGATATTGGTTTATCTAAAACGTCTATTATTGAACTCATTTTGTTTTCAATTTAAAGTTCAGTGACTTGAGAAAACTCTTGTTTGCTGCTGTAAGCGATTTTTGACGAACAGATCTTTTCAATTGTTGTTTAGATTGTAACTTTTGAGAATTAGATGTTGCTGTAGTATTCTTCGATATACTCGTGTTGTATATTATCATTATTTAGTTGTCCTTAAATGTATTCGTATTGTAATTTCCTCACCTCTGAAATTAATTAAGTCGCCGTTTTGATCAACCACGCGAAGAGCTAGTGAACTTATCTCTCTGGAGTTTACTGGCAAATAAATAAGATTTTTGGGAATCTCAACTATTTTATATCCAGCCGGTACATTAATCGGAAATTCATGTAGTGTATGAGCTTTAGAATTATTCATATAAGTATTAACCACAATACTGCTTTCAATCCTCAAGAGATTCACCTTAAAGATATTCACTGGAAGATCAGAGTAATGTTCTTTGTTTGGCGTTAATATTCTGCTATTGAATCCTAAAAGTCTACCTATTGTATTTTCTTTATTAAAATATATTGGTTCTTTAGAGCTGCTGACTTTGACTTGCATTGTATTGTTATTAGCTTCAATCAAAATTTTGTTTTCTGGTCTATATCGTTTGTATTGTTCTTCTATATAGTCAACTATATCATTTAATTCATAAGATCCGATCGGTATTTCAATTACAAGTTCACCGATATAAAATATATTGTTGTAGACATCCACATTCGGGATACTGTTGTATGAATGAAAATCAGTTAGAGCACATTCATAGGTTCCGTTTAAATCAATAGGAGGAAAATAATTAGCAGATAGCTCTGATGAATTGGAGCTCAGAGTCAATGTTATTGACATTGTGACTGTTTGATTGTAAATAAATGAGGTTAAACACACAGTATGATTTATAAGAAGCAGTTTCGTATTTATTGTTTATTTACTTAATTTAAACTAAATTAAATATTGATGCCATTGTTGTTGTTTTTGTTGTTGTTTATTTATTGTATTCTTCCATTTACAATATCTCATCTTTGCTTATCCAAGAATTGTGCTCATTACCAAAGCCCAGCCACTTGACAAACACCTTATGTCCTTTAGTTTTGAGAACCTTTTCAACTAGGTATGTATTAGGATATCTGGTTTTTGAAAGTTCTTCTTCATAGAATCCGCCTTTAATAGGATTTCCGCGATAGTCTTCTAATATATATGTTGTAGGATATGTATTTTGTACTCTTTTAATTGTAAAGATTTCTGTTGTCCAATTCGGAGTATAACCTTTTTCAAAAATGTTTTTATATTTGCTTATGCGTACATGATCTCCTGCATTAAATTTTGACATTTTATACATCTTTAAATGACTGTATACTGTGTTTAAAAGCTGTTTTTCATTTGTTGAATTTACTTTAATCGGTGACATTTTAATGGTGCGATGAATTTTTCTATTGTATGCATCAAGTAAATCTCTATACATATCAATCCAATTATATGAACCATTTAAGCTAAATTCCTTCCACATCAGTCCTTTTAATGTTCTATTGAATCGTTCTACTATTGAGGCTTTTCAAGTGATTAATATTGTATTTATTCATCAACTGACTGAAATGTCTATTGAAAAATTCTTTACCATCGTCTGTTTGCAAGTTTTTCGGTATTCGTCCCAATTTGAAAATATTCTCCATTGCCTGAGTTGTTTCGAATGCATTCTTTCTGCTCAAAGGTACTGCCCAAGCAAATTTTGAGAATGTATCAATTACAGTTAGCAAAAATCGATAATTTCTATTGTCTAAGGAATAATTTCCCATTTCAACTAAATCAGCTTGCCAAAGATCATCTATTCCTTTCATCACAACTCTACGACGTACAAAACGTTTTCGAGCCTGCTTATGCAATTCATTTACAACATTTCTCTTTGAAGACGTCTTATTTTTCCAGTCGCTGTTTTAAGTGTGTTGTGATCTACTTGATGCACTTGCACCTATTGATACGAACATGTAATTTTCTATTCTATAAATTTTTTCTCGTAGCTCTTCAATTTCCATATCAAAAAGTGATTTATTACCATCCATTTTCTTATTGATATCCTGCAAATGAGCATTAAGATTTTCTAACTGGAAAGCTACTTCTTGTTGCTGTTTTTTGAGTTCAGTTTGCAGAAACAATTTACTGATAACATCGTTTTCCTCCACAGCATTTGCAACATTTTTGATTCTCTTGTATTGGACATCAGTGTTTTTGTTCGTATCCATAAAGAAGCCCAACAACTTAGGCGCATTTTTGGTTGAAATTACTTCACTTCTATCGTTAATATAATGCCCAAATTTATCAACGGACATGTTTTATATAAAAATCTATGTATGTATATAGTTTATACAATTATATTAGCTTCACGTAGTTCTTCAATAATTGAGACAATTTCGTTGTTGTGATTAGTATGGCCTGCAGACTGTGATGCAAGCAGTAGTCTAAGTCGATCTACCAACTCGTTTGGATCATCCCAGTATATATAGTTTGGATTATGAGGGTTAAACTGCATCAAACCCCTTCCTAAATAATTACTTTTTGCTACATCTGATGAGCCTGTATGATTGTCTCCTACCATCAGACTTATAGCCTCTCCTGTGGGCATTGGTAGCAAGTAATATTTTTTTATAGATTTCAAGCTCGAATTTATCATAGTTTTTTGGTGCTTTATGAAACATTAAAGAAAAAAGTCCTGGCGTGAGCGCCCATATTTGTCCCCCAACCTGTATCTTATCTTGATTTAACTCGATGGTGCTATTACCAAATCTCCATTCGTTATTATTATCTTTATGTGGACCATAGTTAGTATCTAGTTCGTTTCTCGATTGCAATAGTGAAAAGTCAGAATAACTTTCTTCATTATTCGAATTTTGTGAGTAAAAGTCATCTTCATCATAATTACTGCTACTTTTACTATTAGATTGCTTAAAAATTTTTTCTTCACTTAGTTTCTTGGGCGTACTCGTTTCCAATTTTATTGTTGAGTTCTGAGGATGAAAACTTTCATTGTCATCAATTCCAGTTTCCTTATCACTCGGTTCTTTTTTAACTGGTCTACCAACGTATTTAGAGCTATTGATAAATTCTTTTAAAGGTTCTGTGATAGGCTTGAATGTATCTGTTAATTGCTGATGTGTATCTATTTCACCAGTTTTTATACTACGAAGCTTTTTCTTCAAGATATTTCTTGTTGCCACCAAGTCTTTAAGAATTTGTTCATTCATTTTAGCTATCAGGTCAGTTCAATAGGAAGCAGATCAGGTTATCAGGTCAGTTTAACAGCTATCAGGTCAGTTTATCAGGTACCAGATCAGCTTATCAGGTCAGTTTATCAGGTATCAGACCAGCTTATCAGGTCAGTTTAACAGGTATCAGATCAGCTTATCAGGTCAGTTTAACAGGTATCAGGTCAGTTTATCAGGTATCAGATCTGCTTATGTGATCAGTTACAATAATCACATGTATAAAGTTTGAAGTCAGATTAAATACTGCAGGGTGCATTTGATGAACAGTAAATTATATTATGATGAAGTAATCAAATGACTTTCTATAACGACCATTGTTTAGTTCATTATCTTTACTTATCACCAAAAATCCGTATTTTTCCTTCCAACATTCTCTACAAATTCGTTGAAACATTTCAAAGTTCATGTCGCTGGCAACGTGATCATCATATACATGTTTCACATTTGTCGCATCTTGTTTAAACATAATAATTACATTAGCATTATCTCTTATCAAATGTTTTGGAATCCGCGTGTAAGTCTGACACAAGTAAAATGAGTCTACTTTCTTATGACGACCCATACAGAAATATGCACGTATATTGTTTTGCTTTTCACATGCAACATCATCAAAAATCATAATTGAATTGCTTTTAGCTTCACTAGGAGGAACAACGTCCTCGTTTTCTGCAAATGTGTAGTATCCGATTCCTTTAATTGGTGAAATTAATTTCTTTAGGTATTCATATTTATGTTGATATAAAGATTTTGAGTACAAGTAAATATTTTCAAACTTGAGACCATTAGGACTTTCCAGCAAACTAATCATTATGTTAGTTTTTCCACAATTTGAAGGACCAACTATTAATGCTCGAATAGAATTTGGTAACAAGGTACTATGTCTTATTTTTTTACTGTCATTTGAACAAATATCAGCATTACGAACTAAAATATTTTTATGTTGTCTTATGAAGCGCATTTTAATAACTACTTGCTAAACTTGCAAACATTATCTTTTATTGTAGATTAAATTAATATGGTTGTACTTTATAACAAAAATTTTAGTCACAAACAAACTATCGTTGGAGAAGGTTTACTAAATAAAGCAATAAATTCCCTACCTTTTGAATTACATCTTCCTGGATACCAGTATTGTGGACCTGGCACAAGATTACAAAAGCGTTTAGATAGAGGAGATAAAGGAATTAACTTATTGGATGCTGCTTGCAAAAATCACGATATTGCTTACTCGAAAAATAAGGACTTAAACAGCAGACGTCAAGCTGACAAAATTCTTGAAAATACGGCTTGGGAAAGAGTTCTTTCAAAAGATAGTGATCTTGCAGAAAAAACATTTTCATATATAGTCACCAACGCAATGAAAGCAAAAACTAAACTTGGTATGGGTGTTGAAGCAAAGAAAAGGAATACAGTGAAAAGACCATCACCACGAATTCGTATAAATGACAAAAATCTGTTTCATAAAACAATTAAATCAGCAACAAAGATATTGAAGAAGGAAAAACCACAAGATATTAATTCAGCCATTAAGATTGCTCGTAAGGCTATCAGTAAATCTCTTAAGGGGAAAAAGCTCGTGTTATAATACCGCGTATTATAAATGTTCCAAAAATTTGTGGTTTTTTGCCCATAATACCGATTCTAACTGCTCTAGGTGCACTTGGTAGTCTAGCAACTGGAGGTGCCGCTATAGCTAAAGCTGTAAATGCAACAAAGAATGCAAAAAAACAACTTGAGGAAGCCACCAGACACAATAAGGCAATGGAGTCTATTGCTGTGGGAGAAGGACTGTACCTTAAACCATATAAAAACGGTTATGGACTTGTTTGTAAAGATCATTCAAAAAACTATTAGAAATGCTACCCAACAGACCATTATCAGAATTTGATCTAAGAAAATTTTCAAAATATATTCCACACTTTAGAGGAGTTTATATGTTGGATTCACTACCAAAGCGACCAAAGACTGTAGAGTGTGGAATAATTAATTTGGATTTATCAACAGGCCCAGGTACTCATTGGGTAGCATACTATAGAAACAAGAATGAAAAACAATATTTCGACAGCTTTGGAAATTTACAACCTCCTCTAGAATTAATCAAATATTTAGGTAGAAATATTCAATACAACTACAATCAATATCAAAACTTTAATACATATAATTGTGGTCACCTATGTTTGAAATTTCTTTATGATATAACCAAAGATTCTTTTCTTTTTTATTATTATTATTTTTTTTTTCTTGTTAATTACAAAATATATGAACATAACATATTTTTTACTGCCAAACGGGATACTGGGAGTTTGGTATTAACAACTCATTCATCTCGCTTTCTAAGATCAGGTTTCGCTCTCCTTTTCTTTGTAGTCGATATTTATTATTCGAAAGATCTTCTAATTCTGCATTGGTCAATGCATTGTATCGGTTGGGGAGAAACATTATGTGGTTTTCCAGCTCAAGTTGAACTGTTTCCCCATACTTTGTTGTTACTCGCTTTGCACGTACGAGTGTGTTTGGATAATTCATCTAGATCCTTTATATGGATTAAGGATTTTGTATTGTACGAATTAAATTTTTCCACTAGATCCATTGCGGTAGAAACTTTTCACAACTTATAGCTTTGAACTTTTATTGCAAACTAATCTCGGTTTTAGCTTTCTAGACTGTAAGAAGCTTAACAGAAAATCATTATACAATGATTTTTTTTGTTTTATTTTTGACAAAAGACGAAGTGATAGAAAGTCATTTGATTACTTCATCATAATATAATTTACTGTTCATCAAATGCACCCTGCAGTATTTAATCTGACTTCAAACTTTATACATGTGATTATTGTAACTGATCAGATAAGCAGATCTGATACCTGATAAACTGACCTGATACCTGTTAAACTGACCTGATAAGCTGATCTGATACCTGTTAAACTGACCTGATAAGCTGGTCTGATACCTGATAAACTGACCTGATAAGCTGATCTGGTACCTGATAAACTGACCTGATAGCTGTTAAACTGACCTGATAACCTGATCTGCTTCCTATTGAACTGACCTGATAGCTAAAATGAATGAACAAATTCTTAAAGACTTGGTGGCAACAAGAAATATCTTGAAGAAAAAGCTTCGTAGTATAAAAACTGGTGAAATAGATACACATCAGCAATTAACAGATACATTCAAGCCTATCACAGAACCTTTAAAAGAATTTATCAATAGCTCTAAATACGTTGGTAGACCAGTTAAAAAAGAACCGAGTGATAAGGAAACTGGAATTGATGACAATGAAAGTTTTCATCCTCAGAACTCAACAATAAAATTGGAAACGAGTACGCCCAAGAAACTAAGTGAAGAAAAAATTTTTAAGCAATCTAATAGTAAAAGTAGCAGTAATTATGATGAAGATGACTTTTACTCACAAAATTCGAATAATGAAGAAAGTTATTCTGACTTTTCACTATTGCAATCGAGAAACGAACTAGATACTAACTATGGTCCACATAAAGATAATAATAACGAATGGAGATTTGGTAATAGCACCATCGAGTTAAATCAAGATAAGATACAGGTTGGGGGACAAATATGGGCGCTCACGCCAGGACTTTTTTCTTTAATGTTTCATAAAGCACCAAAAAACTATGATAAATTCGAGCTTGAAATCTATAAAAAAATATTACTTGCTACCAATGCCCACAGGAGAGGCTATAAGTCTGATGGTAGGAGACAATCATACAGGCTCATCAGATGTAACAAAAAGTAATTATTTAGGAAGGGGTTTGATGCAGTTTAACCCTCATAATCCAAACTATATATACTGGGATGATCCAAACGAGTTGGTAGATCGACTTAGACTACTGCTTGCATCACAGTCTGCAGGCCATACTAATCACAACAACGAAATTGTCTCAATTATTGAAGAACTACGTGAAGCTAATATAATTGTATAAACTATATACATACATAGATTTTTATATAAAACATGTCCGTTGATAAATTTGGGCATTATATTAACGATAGAAGTGAAGTAATTTCAACCAAAAATGCGCCTAAGTTGTTGGGCTTCTTTATGGATACGAACAAAAACATTGATGTCCAATACAAGAGAATCAAAAATGTTGCAAATGCTGTGGAGGAAAACGATGTTATCAGTAAATTGTTTCTGCAAACTGAACTCAAAAAACAGCAACAAGAAGTAGCTTTCCAGTTAGAAAATCTTAATGCTCATTTGCAGGATATCAATAAGAAAATGGATGGTAATAAATCACTTTTTGATATGGAAATTGAAGAGCTACGAGAAAAAATTTATAGAATAGAAAATTACATGTTCGTATCAATAGGTGCAAGTGCATCAAGTAGATCACAACACACTTAAAACAGCGACTGGAAAAATAAGACGTCTTCAAAGAGAAATGTTGTAAATGAATTGCATAAGCAGGCTCGAAAACGTTTTGTACGTCGTAGAGTTGTGATGAAAGGAATAGATGATCTTTGGCAAGCTGATTTAGTTGAAATGGGAAATTATTCCTTAGACAATAGAAATTATCGATTTTTGCTAACTGTAATTGATACATTCTCAAAATTTGCTTGGGCAGTACCTTTGAGCAGAAAGAATGCATTCGAAACAACTCAGGCAATGGAGAATATTTTCAAATTGGGACGAATACCGAAAAACTTGCAAACAGACGATGGTAAAGAATTTTTCAATAGACATTTCAGTCAGTTGATGAATAAATACAATATTAATCACTTGAAAAGCCTCAATAGTAGAACGATTCAATAGAACATTAAAAGGACTGATGTGGAAGGAATTTAGCTTAAATGGTTCATATAATTGGATTGATATGTATAGAGATTTACTTGATGCATACAATAGAAAAATTCATCGCACCATTAAAATGTCACCGATTAAAGTAAATTCAACAAATGAAAAACAGCTTTTAAACACAGTATACAGTCATTTAAAGATGTATAAAATGTCAAAATTTAATGCAGGAGATCATGTACGCATAAGCAAATATAAAAACATTTTTGAAAAAGGTTATACTCCGAATTGGACAACAGAAATCTTTACAATTAAAAGAGTACAAAATACATATCCTACAACATATATATTAGAAGACTATCGCGGAAATCCTATTAAAGGCGGATTCTATGAAGAAGAACTTTCAAAAACCAGATATCCTAATACATACCTAGTTGAAAAGGTTCTCAAAACTAAAGGACATAAGGTGTTTGTCAAGTGGCTGGGCTTTGGTAATGAGCACAATTCTTGGATAAGCAAAGATGAGATATTGTAAATGGAAGAATACAATAAATAAACAACAACAAAAACAACAACAATCATCAATATTTAATTTAGTTTAAATTAAGTAAATAAACAATAAATACGAAACTGCTTCTTATAAATCATACTGTGTGTTTAACCTCATTTATTTACAATCAAATAGTCACAATGTCAATAACATTGACTCTGAGCTCCAATTCATCAGAGCTATCTGCTAATTATTTTCCTCCTATTGATTTAAACGGAACCTATGAATGTGCTCTAACTGATTTTCATTCATACAACAGTATCCCGAATGTGGATGTCTACAACAATATATTTTATATCGGTGAACTTGTAATTGAAATACCGATCGGATCTTATGAATTAAATGATATAGTTGACTATATAGAAGAACAATACAAACGATATAGACCAGAAAACAAAATTTTGATTGAAGCCAATAACAATACAATGCAAGTCAAAGTCAGCAGCTCTAAAGAACCAATATATTTTAATAAAGAAAATACAATAGGTAGACTTTTAGGATTCAATAGCAGAATATTAACGCCAAACAAAGAACATTACTCTGATCTTCCAGTGAATATCTTTAAGGTGAATCTCTTGAGGATTGAAAGCAGTATTGTGGTTAATACTTATATGAATAATTCTAAAGCTCATACACTACATGAATTTCCGATTAATGTACCGGCTGGATATAAAATAGTTGAGATTCCCAAAAATCTTATTTATTTGCCAGTAAACTCCAGAGAGATAAGTTCACTAGCTCTTCGCGTGGTTGATCAAAACGGCGACTTAATTAATTTCAGAGGTGAGGAAATTACAATACGAATACATTTAAGGACAACTAAATAATGATAATATACAACACGAGTATATCGAAGAATACTACAGCAACATCTAATTCTCAAAAGTTACAATCTAAACAACAATTGAAAAGATCTGTTCGTCAAAAATCGCTTACAGCAGCAAACAAGAGTTTTCTCAAGTCACTGAACTTTAAATTGAAAACAAAATGAGTTCAATAATAGACGTTTTAGATAAACCAATATCTGACGAAAATATTATCAAAAAGGATTATCACACATACATACCATACCTTCAGTCTTTTAACAACAACGATGAAATAAGAATTTCAATACAAAACCAAGATCTATATGTGTTACCCAGTGAAAGCTATATATACGTGGAAGGACTTGTTGTAGACGAAAAAACATCGAAATCTACACCCAACTTTCAGTTGAAAAATAATTTTGTTGCATATCTCTTTGATGAAATCCGATATGAACTGAATGGTATTGAAATTGATCATACAAGATATTTGGGAGCCACCAGTACCATAAAAAATTTCGTTTCTTTATCGCCTACGGAAAGCGTTGTGTTGCAAAATGCTGGATGGAATAAACTTTATAAAATAGATCTTCAAAATGGAAATTTTAATTTCTATGTACCACTCAAACTTCTTTTAGGATTCGCTGAAGACTACAATAAAGTTTTATTAAATGGTAAACATGAATTGATACTCTTGCGTAATAAGAACGATGAAGATCTTGTACACTCGAATGTTTCCACCGAGAAAGCAAAACTTACAATTTCACTAATATCATGGAGAATTCCACATGTTCAATTATCTGATCATAGTAAATTGAATATGATCAAAATACTTAATAATGGTGCTGCTATACCAATGGCATTCCGTAGTTGGGATTGTCATATGAATCCACACCTTAATACGGGAACCAATCACATATGGAATGTTAAGCTGGCCGCTAATAAAGAACGCCCTCGTTTTGTCTTGATTGCCTTTCAACAAGAAAACAAGTTTGTTCATTGTGATCTTACTAACTTAAAAGTACATTTAAACTCAACCTCTTACCCATATGACGATCTTAATATAAAATTCAAAAATGAGCGCTATGCGATTCTATATGATATGTATCTAAGATTCCAACAAAGCTACTACATGAAACAACTCCAACCTCTTCTAACAGGTCAAGAGTTTAAAAATAACGCTCCAATTATTGTAGTTGATGTCAGTCACCAAAACGAAACGCTCAATACCGGACCAATCGACATAAAAATTGAATTTGAAACAGCAACAAATATTCCAGCAAAAACATCAGCTTACTGCGTTCTTATTCATGACCGCATAATAGAATACATACCAATAAAAGGTCAAGTCCGGAAGCTCTTATAAATTAAATAACATGGATGGTAATATTGTTTTTGTAGACTTGCAAGGTTTCAAAACTAATTCAAATGACTTCATCGCAAAAGAACTAGCTGTAGTTTTCAGCAACAAGGAATGGTTCAATTTCATCATAAAACCTCCTTTTGATTTCGCATGTTTATCAGCCAAAAAACAGAGAGAAGCAGTTTGGTTAACAAAAAACTATCATCATATTATGCAATTTTACTTAAAAATGAAAGTGTTAACAAACTTTTAAATAAATGCTTATAAAAATTAAAATAAATGTATTTTTATTTCAAACAAAAAACCTACATACACATTTATTTTTTTCAGAGAACACACAAACAAACATACACAATGGTTCATTCATTCATTCAAATGGTCAAGGGAATATTTGGGCACAAAGAATAAACGCTTATTATTTGTTTGTATGTATATGCGTAAATGAAATAAATTTGTAGATATTTATGTACGCATGAATATGTACACCTTATCACATTTTATACTGACCAGGAAAGCAAGAAAGCGGACTGTCATACAGACTCACCAATCGTCACACACACAGACTGTCTGACAGCCAGACATTCCAACCGCCACTCAGAACACAAAAAACACACACACTTAAACATAGCATAAATATTCATATTCTACAAAATATAGAAATCGCACCACCATCCAGATCCCCAAATAAAATCCATCGATGATCGTCATGTATAAAATAAACAAAACATCAGTTTCAATATTTATGCAATAGTAATTTTTTTTTTCACAACGTCTTCAAGATCAGAATAATCAAATTATTCCTCCAGACTCAAGCACTGCAAGCAAAAAAATAAAAAAAAAACACTGAATTGCTGGACGACAAATCTTAAGTAAACACACCAAATTTTAATAAGCAAAAAAATAAAAGAAAAAATCTCACTCCAGCAAGAAGGAACGAACCACAAACATTAAGGGCATCCATATATAACTACTACACTTTTTAAATAGTGCAATTCCTAAAAATGCTTCTAAATTTTTTTATTCACCAGGCGTATACAGTGTAAATGGACAGACACAAATTCCCACGTTCACATACCGACGGACATGTATTCTCAAGGTCACATATGGACAGACACAAATTCCCACGCTCACATACCGACGGACATGTATTCTCAAGGTCACATATGGACAGACACAAATTCCCACGCTCACATACCGACGGACATGTATTCTCAAGGTCACATATGGACAGACACAAATTCCAACGCTCACATACCGACGGACATGTATTCTCAAGGTCACATATGGACAGACACAAATTCCCACGCCTACCCCAACATTTTATTAAAAAAAAAAAAAAACAACAATGTGAACGCCCCTATTAAACCGTGGGAAAAAATACACACACGAACACACACAAAATGAAATTTGAGAATTTTGGCAATTAAAATTGAAAAATTTCAAATTTAATTGCTGAAATTTAATATTTTTAATGGTCACAGCACATACAGTTCCCTACTACTTATGTTTAAGGAAATAAAATTTATTGCATATTCATAAAATGTCAATCACAATATTATTGACGAAAAATTCAGACCAAAATGCAAAATTAACAAGGCTATTATCCAAAAGTCGTAAAACAGACGGCAATCCAGCGGGACCATATTGGTTATAAGTGAAATTAACAAAATATAACAATTGCTTTTTTACTGTAACAACAAAACGTCTATAGATAAGTTATATTTCAATGTAAAAATAAAAGATCGGATTAAACTTGTATAAAAAAATTTCAAATGTATATGATTCGTGTAATAGATTACTGACATTCTGAATGGTCACACAACAGTACAGCGCCATTGAAAATTCCGCAAGTAAAAGAACGTCAGGATCAATAATGAAAATTTGCTTGGCAAAATAAAGTGCTACAATTGTTTAAAATTAGGACATATTTCCGTAAATTGTGCTGAACCATCACGAAAACCAACGATTGATCCTGGTAGAGGAGACTAAAAATTATATACGTGTGTCACCATTTTGCATCATATTGGCATATAAAATTTAGTTTTCCTTACACCTGGGTTGTATGGTATGTTCAGCAACTTTGTAGATATACACGGCAAATATTTTTATAGAACATAAAACCCAAAACTTAATGCAAACACCAACAAACATTCAAATTGAAGGTTGCATATTTAGGGTTAATTTACTTTTGTATATACGTCCCTATGACCTAAAATTTGTGCTAGCCTTCTTGGTTGTTTTATTTTTATCATCGTTTTCCACTCAAAGTTGATATAAGGAAATTTGGCTTTTTTGTGTTTTCGTTGTCGCACAACAGAATTTGTACGAATTAAAATGCTTGACTGTTTGGAAAAACTTGACTGCTTTTGCTATGTCTGCCGCCAATATACCCTAAAGGAATACAAGGTTTAATTTTCCAATAGTAATGTGAACTTGAAGTTTTCCCAGATAAGCCATGGGTGCCAAAACATATCTGCCGAACTTGTTATAACAGTTTGATGCTGTGGTCTGATTGATATTCTTAAATCGATAACAATATTTGAAATTCTTGGTTTAGGTCAACGATACTCAATGAGCATGATGAGACTACATTCTATGTTTGCCAAAACAGTGGCATAATGAAATTAAATAGGATTAATCGAAAGATCTTTTTGTATAAAGACCTTTCTATACACCTGTTCGCAGAACAAGTCTGATGTGGGAACCTGATACAAGAGCCTATACCGAAACATTAGTTTCTAATTTTGTACAATTCCAAGCAACATCTAGCCCAAAATTAATATCACAAGAGCACTTAAGTGCTTTAGTAAGAAAATTAGGAATATAAAAATAAAGCAGAAATATTAGCAGCCGACTTGAAAAGCCTGCACTTGCTCGAGGCTGGAGTGAAAGTGTCAAATTTCAGAACGCGCGAGAATGCATTTCATCCATTCTTTAAAGTAAACGAAACGAACACATTTGTTTATTGTAACAACATTGTAGGCGTAATGAATGAAATGAACATACAATATAACCCAGCCGATTGGCGTATTTTTATTGGCTCTTCACAGAAAAGTCTTAGAGCTGTACTTCTATTTTATAACAATTAAAAAAAACCAATTCCAATAGCATATGGTGTCACCATGAAAGGGTCTTATGATTCTATAAATTATATCAGAAATTGGACGTAGTGGGAAGTGCAACGTGGCCAAAATAAAAATACATCTAACTTCTGATAAGCCCATTCTAATGAAACCGTATAGACTAGCTTTCACCAAACGATTAATTTTAAATAACATCAGAAATGATTTGCTCGAAAACAAAATTATTCGTCTTTCTGATTCAGCGTACGCATCGCCAGTTGTTTTAGTTCATAAAAGTAACGGTGAACACCGAACGTGTGTCGACTATCGGCAATTAAATGCTATAACGTCAGAAACGTCATATCCTATCGGTCTCGTGAACAACCCCGCAGTTTTTCAAGGTGTCATAAATAAGATTATATCCAGAATGAGGCCAAGTGAGATTTTATCTGGACGACAACGCGATTCCCAGTCAATAAACTGGATTAGATCGCCTTAATATATTTTTCATCATCTTAAATGGGAGTGGCTTTACTCTCCGATTTTATAATGCGTTTTTCTTGCGAAACAAATTTTCCATTTAGGACACATCATTGATGTAAATGGTATACGAACTGGTGAAGAGAAGAGTAGGGCTATCAAAAATTTTAGCAAGTCGACAAACGTAACCGAAGTAAGATTTCGAGCTTCTTTAGAAAATTCGTACAAGGTTATTCCATAATATCAAGACCAATTGCCATGTTATTACGTAAACAAACTGTTTTTGTTGGGGTGCTGACCAAAAGAAATCTTTCGAAAAGCTCATAGATGTCCTAATTTTTTTAGCACTTTAAAACGGTAAACCTCACCACGAGGCTCATACACATGCGAGTAGTATAAGACTTGCCGCTATTTTATTGCAATACGATGACAGTAAGTAGTGGAAACCCGTTTTTACTATAGCAGCCATTATACTGACGCAGAAAGTTGTTACCATAGCTATGAACTTGAAGTCCTTGCCGCAGTTGAGGCTCTCAAACGTTTTAAGAGTTTATTTATTGGGAAAATCCTTTTGTTTAGTGGCCAATTGTACAGCCGTGGATAATGTTAGAGCTAACAAAGAACTTAAGCCCCGAATTGCTAGGTGGTGGATGCGTCTGCAAGAATTTGATTTCACACTTATTCATCGCGAAGGTGGCTGTTGATGCCTTGAGCCGTGCCCCAAATAAACCCCCAAATGAAATTGAAGCAGTAGGATTTATAATGAATGATGAGGTTGAAGATTGGGTGGTTACAATGCGACTAAAGGATGAAAAACTGATTAATATTATGGCCATACTCAGAGTTTTCGCAGAATATTCTCATAAAAAAATGGGTCATTTTGGACTTGATAAGACCATTCAGCAAATACACCAGAAATTTAGGCTTCCGAAAACAGTAAAACATACGAAAGAATATATCGCTAGCTGCACTAAATTTTGTTACAACAAAAATAGACCTGTCCGAAGTCCGTTTATATTACGGGGAGATACCACCAATTCCGTTCCAAACCGTGCACGTTGACCATTTTAGTCCTTTTGCGAAAAGCAAGAGGTTATTGTTACATATTAGCAGTATCGGACTCATTTAGCAAGTACTCAATTGTAAAAGATGTACGAGGCACCGCTTTCAGCTCAAAGAAGTTTGAAGATTTCTGTAATGAAAACACGATAAGGCACATTAAAACCTTGCTCCCCGAGCAAATGGTCAGGTCGAGTGTGCAAGCCAGACTATTCTTTCCTACATTACGTGAGCTGCAATGGGACGTGAACTCTCAAAAGAAATCTACATCATTTAGTCGCAGCCATTCATTGTAGAAAACGCATTACCTATTGTTGATAAACATAATATTGCCGCTGAGAATATCCAGAAAGAACGAAGAAAACGGGAAAAACTTTTTAATCCCAAACATACAACGCCATATCAATATGCTGTAAATTACGCTCCTACTACAGGTGACTTGAACCGAAAATCCGTGACCCATACATCATTTCCAAAGTACTAGGAAATGACCGCTATTTGATAGAAATACTATAAAACTTATCGTATTTCAAAATAAAATAAAGATTTTTACAACTTGTATATATTTCTGAAAGACATTATTTACATTCCTGATAATCTCTGATGTCAACGTAAGTGACACATATGTATATAGCTCAATTTTATTGAAAAATTTTGTTCGCTCGCACAAAATTGGAAAAAGTTTTTCGAATATTCGAATAATTTTTATTCGAATGACAATGCTAGTTTATATAAATTGAGACACAAAGAAATGTAATCTTATCGTCATTCAATAAAACCTAATTCCACTTAAAAATCTTCTCACAAATAACCTTGGAAAAAGTATTATTATATATATATTAATAATGAAACATTTGTAAAAAATAAATTGATTAATATAAATTATTAATAATTATTTGTATGGCCCGCCCTATTTGGTAGAAGTCTGCAGTTTATTGAATGTATAAACCTCAAATTAGCAAATGACATGGAAATGTCTATTGCATCGCAGAGCCATACATAAAAAATCAGATTTAATTAACATTAGAGACATGAATTCGGATTCGCTCAAAAGGTGACAAAAAAGAGAACTTGCAATGACAATCCATTGTAAAAAACATTAGAAGAATCCTATGCCTCGTTTCTGTAACTGAAGTGAGAACTTCTCGCATCAAAAAAATGTTCGTCACTCTGTGAAACACAGGATGAGTCAGAATATATTTCTTAATGCCTATATAATTTTGTTAGGTTTTTATAATAATCAACTCTATGGATAACCCTACAATAAAGCGCATGACATCCATAATTATTTAGTTTTTCGATGCAAGAACTTCTCACATCAGTTACAGAAACGAGACACAGACTTGCATTAATACCGGACCATAAGCTTAGGATCTTATAGACTTTTTGGGATGTCTTTTCACTGTATTGTAACAAACTAAATTTCTCTCACTAAATTTAATACTGTTGAACTAAATATATCATTAATAACTTGCGTGACGTTTTTCTATAACTTCACCCCATAAACTACTAATGTTTTCACACTGCCATGGTTATAATAAATTCTGTTAAAAGCTGATTTGAAAGCAACTTAAAACCATTTTAATTAATTTTAACATCTGATGGTGTGTGAAAAATGCACAGAGATATCTACATCTGCATTTTTCTTTCGGATTTTATATGAAATAACGTGTATATATATTTCCACACTTTTAAAATATTAATTTGCAATATACATATTGTTACGTTTTTATACCTTTTCGTAAAAACGGTTTTATTACTTATCCTTCAAGGATTCGTTTTATTGCATCAAATTAAGACACGGACAAATTAAATTAAGAAATTTAATGCGGCAACACTTTATTTATTACTTAACACGAGTATTTGTACTACTCAACCCTTAGCGATGTTAACACGTCTATATTTGAAATCACACTCACTCTCTGATTTCTGGCAGCGCCTTTATATAGCAAAAATGACGTCGTCTGGTAACCTCGCGAAACTTCTGGGCATGGTGGTTGTATTTTACTTGACATGTGTGTTTGTATACATGACAATGCTGACTTGTTTGTTTTTCTTATGGTAACTATGCGTGGTTGGATGTATGAGTGTTCTGTGTGTTTTGCTTATGGTAACTATGAGTGGTTGTATGTATGAGTGTTCTGTGTGTTGTGTGGTTTTGTTTCTTCTTCTATGTGTATATGGCTGTGTATACTTGTGAATCTGTTTAGCTTTATTAGCAGCGAATACTTGCATACAAGATCATTAAGAATAACATCTCTTAGCATTTATGTTGCTAGGTTTCTTGTTGTTGTTGTTTACACTTATTATTGGCACAGCCTCGAATGATCTTGTATATTCTGGAGTATTCCATTTCCGTTAATTTGAATATTATCTATATTGTGTTGACCAGGGTTGTAACATTTTGACAACTATAGATTACTTGGCAGTGCTGCCAAGCACATATAGCCACATTGTCGTTTTATTTAAATCTATTTCTAATCTTTGTAACAATATAAAAAAATTTCTAAATTAAACTACAATGTAAATTCTTTTATTATTTTACGTACACAAAAACAGTTTGTGCATTAAGTGTTATAACATGTAGCGAAAGATACTGAGATATATATATATATATATATATATATATATATATATATGTATATATATATGTATATATATATATATATATATATATATATATATGTATATATATATATATATATATATATATATATATGTATATATATATATATATATATATATATATATATATATATGTATATATATATATATATATATATATATATATATATATGTATATATATATATATATATATATATATATATATATATATGTATATATATATATATATATATATGTATATATATATATATATATACATATATATATATATATATATATATATATATACATATATATATATATATATATATATATACATATATATATATATATATATATATACATATATATATATATATATATATATATATATATACATATATATATATATATATATATATATATATATACATATATATATATATATATATATACATATATATATATATATATACATATATATATACATATATATATATATATATATATATATATATATATATATATATGTATATATATATGTATATATATATATATATATATATATATGTATATATATATATATATATATATATATATATATGTATATATATATATATATATATATATATATATATATATATATATGTATATATATATATATATATATATATATATATATATGTATATATATATATATATGTATATATATATATATATATATATATGTATATATATATATATATATATATGTATATATATATATATATATATATATATATGTATATATATATATATCCAAGAACCATGCAAAATACTTTAGTTCCTTTACCTGTTCACCTAATGAAATGCTATCGTCATGCAATGAAAGGTTGGTTGCATTACAATATTGGGTACCTGCAGTATATTGATATCAAAATTTTTTAACAGATATTTATGGTTTATAGCTTTGTTTATTTCTCAGATCTGTAGCTATTAGACAAAGTTGCAAAGCGTTGAATATTTGCTTTAAATATTTTTTAAATTCCATTTTTAATCTGAAAAAAATTACGAATTTTGCAGGAAAAAAATTTTTTTCTCGATGAATCTCTGAATAATTCCAAAACGATAAGAGATAAATAAAAACAATTTTGTTATACATCTTCTGGTGTTTTACTTTTCAAAATCAGATAACTCGTTCCCGAGTTAGGGTGCAATATGTCTACGTACCTGGCTAATTTAGGGACAAAAAATTGCCACGCCCATAAAAAAATCTGGACCTGATGGAAAAAAACCGAAAACGGATACGAGTTTAGCACTTCAAAATCCATATAGTATGTATTTTTTTTAGTTTTCTTTAAAGGAGCGACAAAAAGTTATTTTTTGTAAAGCTATGTTATTTGTTACTCACTAAAAATGTCAAGTGCTCGTGCTATAATCTAAAATGTCATATTTTGAAATATCTGAAACCATCAGAGAAAAATTTATAACTTACGGCCCTTCTTACAATGTGTGATTAAATTTTCATTGACACTTTAACCAGCATTTAGCTGAAATTGTATTTCACAATGTATGATTAAAATTTACCTGACAGATGTTAACCGAAAAAGTTGCTATCAAATTTACCCGAGCAAATTCTTCTGATTAGTATATTAATTGTCACTTTAAAAAGAAAACAAAACAAGTAAAAGTGCTATTTTCGGCTGTGCCGAATCTTATATACCCTTCACTAACGTACGTCTGCTTTCTAACTTATAAAATAGTTTCAGTTAGCAAAAAATAAAAACTTCAGTTGCATTTTTTGATTACTTAAAAAAATATTCCAAATTTCCCACAATGGGAAATGAAATTTTAATTTTAAAAATTTTTTTAGCATAATGTGTAAAGCGGTTTTATTTAAGCAAAATTACAAATTTTTAACCATTTTGGTAACGTTCATATATACCAGTATGCAACCCTGGAATCAAAATTTTTATTTTTCTTTTTAATTTTTAATACCAATTTTGTTTTGCCGAAATAAAAAATAATTTTAACTTGGAAAAAACGACGTTAATTGATTTTTGGTTATGTATTGTATAAAAAAGTTTTAAATCTCGGAACCCTGGATGGGAACTTTAAATTTAAAAATTTGTTTTCATCTACGCAATTCTTCATGTTATCATAAACGGTTTTATTTAAGAAAAACTTAACATTTTTATACATTTTAGTTATTATATGTACCACAAAATACTGATATGCCCAAAAAATATTTCAATTCCCGATCCCTGGAGGCGAAAATTAAAACTTTTTAAAATTATTTTTTAACAATGCAAGTCTTCATGATGTATAAAGTGGTTTTATTTAAGAAAGACTACAAATTTGTAACCATTTCTTTCACTTTCATGTACTACAATATATATCAGTTTTCGAGCCCTGAAATCGTTTTTTTTTTTTAATTTTTGGTACCAATTCTGTTTTGCCAGGACAAAAAATAATTTTAACCAGGAAAAATCGACGTTAGTTGATTTTTAGTTATTTTAATGTACAAAATATATTAAGATTTCCTAACCCTGGATGGAAACTTTAAATTTTTAAATTTTTTTTCATCGATGCAAATCTTCATTACACTAAAAATTGTTTTATTTAAAAAAAACTTAAAATTTTTAAACATTTTAGTTATTATATGTAGCACGAAATACCGAATGTGTCAAAAAAATATAAAATTTCCGATCCCTGGAATCTAAAATTTAATTTTTTAAAATTATTTGTTACCAATGGAAGTCTTCATGATGTATAAAGCTGTTTTATTTAAGAAAAACTACAAATTTGTTACTTTTTTGTTACTTAAATGTACCACAAAATATTACAGTACCGAACCCTGGAATCAAAATTTTGATTTTTTTAAATTTTTGATACCAATTTTGTTTTACCGAAATAAAAAGTAATTTTAACCAGGAAAAACGACGTCAGTTGAATTTTTGTTAGTTTATTGTATAAAAAATTTAAATTTCCTAACCCTGGATGGGACCTTTAAATTTTTAAATTTTTTTTTCATCAATGCAAATCTTCATTACACCAAAAACGGTTTTATTTAAGAAAAACTTAAAACTCTTAAGCATTTTAGTAATTATATGTACCACAAAATACCGAATGTACCAAAAAAAAAAAAATTTTATTTCCCATCCCTGGATTTTTTTTTTTTTTAGTTTTAAATGGACAATTGAGGAGTCCCAAAGCATGAAATAGGTTCAATTTTCAAATAAACAAAAAAAATAATCGGTTTTTGGTGTTAATTTTGCGTCGAGAAATATGTGTAACCTTCCCAGCTCTGGAACCGTCCTTCCGATTTTTCTGAATTCTCTAGCTCTTCGGCGGACATCGCTCAATCGTCATCGCTTATATACTTTATGGGGTCGCATATTGATATCAAAGAAATTACACACGGAATGACAAACCTAAATATACCCTTTCACATTTTTGTAAAGGGTATAATGAGCAAAAATTACAATGAGCACTTATATTTTTTTAACATTTTATAATTCAAGTAGACTAAAATCCAAAAAAATTGTACTTCAACGTTGAGATCATTTCTCTTTATCTAGTGAAGAATTTACAAAAAGATTTGGATTATCAAAATCTGCAGTAAAGTGCATTGTCGATGCCATAGGCAATGATATAAAGTTCGCAACAATCACATAAGTTCTTTCGTTATGTCTACATATATCTGACATGGTTAATTTTCATAATGTTCCTTTACTTAAAAGAAATTATGCTTTATCTGTTACCCAAATGGTGTTATTGGCCCTACGATTTTAAGCCACAGGCAGCTTTCTATAGTTGTATGAGATTATTGTGGTGTCTCAATAGCAACTGCTTGTCGTGTTGTAAAAAAATTTCTGAGACAATCGCTAGACTATCAAAAATAATTTTATAAAAATTCCGTATTTTAAAGCGCACATGAGAAAAACAGTCTCACAGTGTCAGTTCAAGTGACGAAGATGAAATTAGTTCCGATGGAACACATGTTGAAATACACATTAATATAAATTCGAAGTAATATGAATGAAAAAAGTTCTTTAAAAAAATAGATATTTCTGAGAGAAGTGTTTTCAATTTAAATTTCGAATATCGGATAACATTTAAGAAATCAGATTTTCCTAAAAAAACTGATGTCCGATACTTTTACAAAAGAAAAAAACTAGAATTCATATATTTAATTCTTTCATTACACTATTTTTCGTAAACACAAAATTTAAATATTGCCATATTAAATACATTTATGTTGAATCGTTGACCTGTTATTAAATAATAATATTCTTTATGTGTATTGTTCGGCTGTAGGCCATATTTTAAAAAATTAATAAACATTAAATATTTTTAATTATTTACGCTGTTATTCATAAACGATTATTAAAATTAAATTGGCTTTAAAGTATGAATTTTGTATGGTTAGAGATCCCTTAAAGCATTCATTAACTTTAACAATCGTTTGTGAATTAGGGGGTTAATCTTTATTTAATAATGTCGTCCAAATATTTCGAATAGCTTCACTATTCATCTTAAGGGGAACACTGTTGGGTACAAAACAATAATTTATAAACATAAAAACTCATTTTTTATTATCTACTAAAATCCCAATTACATACATGTAAATTGAAAATTAAATAACAATAGATTGTTCATTATAGTATAGTTAACATGTTTTCAATATGTCGATCGTCCTTTGTCCTTAGCTGCGAAAAACTTATTTGTTGATGTTATGTCTTGTGTGTGTTTATCACACTTCTGTAAATTTGAAAGCATTTTCTGTGTCTTGTTTGTAGTTGAGTCTTTTCTCTGCAGGAACGTCAATTATATGTAACATCTCTAAAGTAAATCTCCTGGAATAATAATTTCCTTGTTGTAATATTTTTACATTATCAAAATTTGGCACATTATTTTCCTTTGCACAGTGGGCCGCAAGTGCAGTTTTTTGCTCCATAGATTTGTTCTTCATTCTTATGTCTGATTTATAAGATGTTAGTCTGGTCTTTAGTTTCATTTTAGTTGTTCCTACATATCTTTTATTGCATGTGCCTGAGCCGTCACCGTAGCACTTAATGCTATATATCACATTGCATTTTTCTTCTTTCCTTACTTTTGCCTTTATATTGCTATATACAATGCAGAGTCTATTTTTAATGTTTATTATTTATTGTTTTATGCCCAATGGTGTTCTCCTGAAGATGAATAGCGAAGCTATTCGAAATATTGGGACGACATTATTAAATAAGGATCAAATAATTCAAAATATTTAATGTTTATTAATTTTTTAAAACATGACCTATAGCCGAACAATACACATAAAGAACATATTAAATACAGAAAGCATTGGTTAAATAACTAAATGATGGTGAAAAGCAACTGATTAACCATCGGTTAAAAAGTGCCTGTTAAGAAAAATGTCACTTAGCTAATTTTTCGTTAAAGTTAATTTAATCATACATTGAGAAAAGGGCCGTAAGTATATAAACAATGATTTCAAGAACCTAAAATATAAAATCTGAAATTATATTAAAAATGGTATACAACCTATATGCTAAGATAAGTATTTTTACATTTTCTTTTGACACTGACTGTATGGGCATTATGCCTAAGAAATCAGTGGCTATTTATATGTAGTTTTAGTTAATGTTGATGAAAACCAAAACTCTATTTAAATACCCTATCAGTTTTACAGTCAGACTTATAGCCTATTTACACTTACTCACAGCTTTCATCTTTCATCATTTTGGCAAGATGTTAACATCTTTCCATTTAAAGTCTATATGAAAAAAACTCAACATCTGAGATGTTCGCATCTCATTTTGCTGAACTCAACATCTTTCCATTATTTTAGTGTCATCACTATGGAAAATCGAAAGAAACCTTCAAAAACTCATACCATCACTAGAAAATATACAAGTGTCAAAAATTTATACAATGAGCGAGACAGAACAATATAAGTAAATTTCAATTTAATCAAAAATAATTTATAATTAATCATAGTAATACATAAAAAAAATTTATTTATAGTAAAAAAGAAAAAATACTTCGTTGTTTGCCCAAACCAAAATACGTGAAGTAATAATTGTCAGATGAAAATTTTTGAAAATGTAATGTAAACAGGTTTTTTAAATTTTCAACATCTTCCACACACATCTCTAAGATGTGAGTAAGTGTAAATAGGCTATTAAATACTTCAATTAATTAATGCGATGGGGGAGCACCATGAAAAGTGTAAACAAAAATCACCATTGTTCAGAAAACATGTGTTTTGTTTGTTATTTCAAGTGTTGTGTATGAAATTATTTTAAGTTTTTCAATTGTTTTAAGAGTCTATTTTTACACTTGTTTTTATTGTTTTTTTACTTTATTCTTTTATAACTAACTTTATTTACGTAACTTTTTATAATTTTTTTGCAAATTTTTCTCAACATCACAATGTTTTCTTTTTGTTAAAAGAAATGAAAGACAAAGTCATATGTTTGCTGTGCTCGAATTAAATAACATTTAAATGGCCAATGAGGGGCATATAGGTCTTATTTAAGTTTGCAGTGAAAAACGAAATTTGGTATTTAAATGGCATTTAAATATAAACTACATTTAAATAGCCACTAATTTATTGGGCATAGGTATAAGAAACAAATTATTGCACCTGATTTATCTAAGGTGAACATAAAAATAAATTAGTTTAATTATATATTCAACTAGTGATACCATTGATTAAATTAAAAACAAACATAAAATATTGAAGAATCACGTCTATTGAAAAACTTTATAATTACGGAAACTTTGCATACAAAATCATTTTTAACATTTATACCTACTTAACAATAAATTTTGTTAATTGACACAATTGTACAACATAAAAAGCCTTGAAGATTTTTAGGTCTTCAGCGTGTAACAAAAACTTATGCCCAATAAATCAGTGGCTATTTAAATGTCGATTTACGCCCAGTTTTTGACTTCGTATTTAAGTTCTATTTAAACTTAAAGTTTATTTAAATACAAAATTCATTTTTACAGATCATATTTAAATACAACTTAAATATTCCTCATTGCACACTTAAATGGTATTTAAATAGAGCACAGAAAACATATGACTTTGACTTTTTTTCTTTTAAGAAAAAGAAAACATTCTAATGTTGAGAAAAAATTGCTAAAAAAATTTTAAAAAGTTGCGTAAATAAAGTTAATTATCAGTAGAATAAAGTCGAAAATCAATAAAACAATATTTATTGTACAAATGGACTCTTAACACAATTGAAAAATTTTTAATAGTTTCATGCACAACATACAAATAACATTTAAATGGCCAATGAGGGACATTTATATGGTCAATGAGGGGCATTTAGGTCTTATTTAAGTTTGCAGTGACAAAATGGCATTTAAAGTTATATGACATTTAAATAGCCACTGATTTATTGGGCATTAGACTCAAAAGTTAGATTCCCTACATGCAGCTCGACAGACAACAAAATTCTGCATTGTATAGTGAATTTTCAAGGCATTTGCTTGAGATTTGTCGTTTTGTGACACTCTTAAAGCCAGGAAAGTTGAGTAAATTGCATACGCTTTTACTGAATTTTCACGATTTTGAAACATTTAAGATATATTTTTTGTGGCTAAACGAATGAAGATTTTAAACTTATTTATTTTTCTCTGCGAAAGTCTATATTATCACCTGCTTATTTTAATTTTTAGAACAATTTTATTTTAAATTTTTATAATAAGAAATCTTGTTCGGATTAATATATATGATTTTTTTGTTCAATTTTTCCTAAAAAAAAAAATATCAAAAGGTTTTTGAAAGTGAGTTCCGTCGAGTTCGTAAAAATTTTATAATCCATTATAAAATATGAAATCTCTGCTTTCAGGCAAAACAAAAAAACCTTGCGCATATTTGCGCCATTTTTTCAGATTTTTTTGAAATTTCAGATTTTTTCTGTTTTTGATCATTTTGCATAGGTATGTATGAATAAGAAACCGTTTTGTCAGTCATAAAATATTTTGGTTTTAAATAATTGTCCGTATCTGTTTCGTTTTTAAATTAATACACATAAAACTGTTGTTACCTATGTATGTAGAAAAGAAATGTGCGAACCAGTAATTTTTCCACACCCCACGGTTTTCAGCTATCTGTGCGGCTGCATTGTAAATGACGTTATATGATAAAGCAAAATGAATGCACCTGTTTCAATTTACCCTTTTGTTATTATTAAAAACAAATATAAATATAAAAAACAAGTTCGGCTGTGCCTAATCTTATATACCCTTCACCAACGTACGTCTGGCATAATATATATATATATATATATATATATATATATATATATATATATGTATATATATATATATATATATATATATATATTTAAGGACCAATTTTGTTTTTTCTAAGTTATAAAATAGTTTTATTTATAAATATATTAATTATTTGACATACTGTCATTGTACTATTATAATATGAAATTTATTTGTTGGGTGGTTAAGCAGTGTCTATATGCATTTCATTGGCGCTTTTTACCAAATCGTCAGTAGACTTCAACCACAGTTTTGTAAAGTTTCAAACTTCTCAACTTATTAAAAGACTTTTATAAACCATCTTATATAAAAATTCACAAATGATTTCAAAAAATCACATTATAATAAGTGTAGTAGGCTATGAAACTTAGACAAACCAAAACCCAACAAACAACTTTTATTCGATATGACCCTATTTTATTTTTCTACACCTTTATGCAATTAGAAATCCTTTGGACAACAATGTTGGATAACAATGTTGGGTTTTGGTTTGTATAAGTTTCATAGCCTACTACACTTATTATAATTTGATTTTTTGAAATCATTTGTGATTTTTTATAGTTAATTTATTAATATAATTCTCAGAAACGACGTTATTTACTTTTATGTACAAAAAAATTTAAATTTCCCATCCATGGAAGCAAAAATTAAATTTTTTGTTTGTTTTTTTTTTTTGCCAATGCAAATCTTCATGATGTATGAAGCAGTTTTATTTAAGAAAAACTACAACTTTGTAACTATTTTATCAATTTTCATGTACCACAAAATATTGAAGTTATCAAACCCCGAAAACGAAATTTATTTTTTTTTTAATATTTGATAACAATTTTGTTTTCCTGAATTAGTTTTAATGAACAGTTTTACTTAGTAAAAAACGACTTTAGTTGCTTTTTTGGTTACTTTTATGTATTAAAGAAATTCAATTTCTTAAATCTGTAACCATTTTGGGCTCTTTTATGTACTACACTATATTGTATGTACTAAAAAAACTTTAATTTTACTAACCTAAATAAAATTTTAATATTTTTTGTTTTTATTATCAACGTTTTTATAATATCAATCATGACGTAAAAAGTAGTTTTATATAAGATAAATTTAAAATTTCTAAACATTTTAGTCAATTACATATACTGTAATATATTCCCTTGTCCAACCCTGGATTCGAAGTAGTGCTTTTTTTAATTTTTTATACCAAATTTGTTCCTCTTAAATTATAAAACAATTTTAGTTAGCAAAAAAACAACGCCAGTTTCTTTTTTGTTAAGTTTATGTATACAATATATTGAAATTTCCCAACCCTGGGAGAAAAAATTTTAATTTTTTCAAACCAATGCAAATCTTCATAATGTATAAAGCGGTTTTATTTAACAAAACCTTAAAACTTTTAAACATATTAGTCGTTACGTGTACCACAAAATACCGAAGGTGCAAAAAAAAAACTTTCGGTTTCCCATCCCTGGAAGCAAAATATTTTTTTGGTTTTGTTTTTTTTATTAATCCAAATCTAATGAAGCATGAAATAGTTTCATTTAAGAAAAACTTAATATTTGTAACCATTTTGGTCACTTTAGTGTACTATAAAAAATTGTATTATAACGGAATTTTTATTTTTTTTATTTTTAATACCAATTTTGTTTTTCCTGAATTAACAAATGGTTTGATTAGTAAAAAAAACGACGTTAGTTGTCTTTTTCGTTAAATTTATGTATAAAAAACATTTCAATTTCCCATCCCTGAAGGCGAAAATTAATTTTTTTGTTCTCTTTTATCAATGCAAGTCTTCATGACCTATAAAGCGGTTTTATTTTAGAAAAACCAAAAAATTTTAAACATTTTAGTTATTACATGTATTTAGAAAAGGACGCTCTACTGCTACTAATCTTTTGGAATTTACGTCTTATGTAATAGATTCGTTCTGCTCAGGTTACCAAATCGACACTATTTATATAGACTTTAGCAAGGCATTTGATAAAGTAAATCATGACCTTCTTATATCTAAGTTGGAATTAGTTGGCTTTTCTCCGGTTTTCCTGAAATGGATATCAAAATATCTTAAGGACAGACATCAATGTGTTTTGTTTAGAAATCGTAAATCTAAAACTATTTCTGTACCTTCTGGAGTTCCACAAGGTAGCCATTTGGGTCATTTATTGTTCCTCATATTCATTAATGATCTACCGACCTGTATTCACCATTCAAACATACTAATGTACGTTGATGATGTAAAGCTTTTCCTTAGCTTTAATAATTCTAATATGTCCTTATTACTCTAAACGGATTTGAATAACCTCAACCGATGAAGTTAAACTTAAAGAAGTGTAAATACATATCGTTTCACAGAGGATTATCCATACAATGTACCTACAGAATTAACGACTATGCAGTTGAAAAAGTCTATTTATTTCTTGATCTTGGTGTACTACTGGACACTAAGCTAACTTTCAACCCTAACATCTCCCAGATTATAAATAAACCTAAAGGAGTTCTTGGTTTTATTAAACGTTGGGAAAAGGAGTTTGACGATCCATATGTTATAAAGCAATTATATACTTCTCTTGTAAGACCTATTTTGGAATATGGATGTGTGGTCTGGAATCCGCAATACGAAGTTCATACTAAGAAAATTGAATCTGTTCAAAAACAATTTTTGATATTTTGTCTTAGAAGTCTGCCCTGGAATACAAATGCAAGTCTTCCATCATATGAAAGTCGCCTACCTCTTATCAAGATCCCTACATTAAAATATAGAAGAAAATGTATGAATGTTTCATTTATTTTACTCTTAATCAACGGTATTACTGTTTCCGACGTACTGCTGGGTAAAATTTAATTTATAATTCCACAACGCCCGACAAGATATTACATGCCCCTCAAGCTACAACATTTTCGCACTAATTATGGTAACTCTGATCCATTTCGTCGAACGTGTGCAGGACTCAACAACCTTTACGACTTAATTGATTATTCATCCCATCCTGACACCAATAAAAAAAATATCAATCATCACTTGAATAATTAGTTTTATATACGTATCTCAATTATACTATTTTGATTTAAACTTAATACTGTATTAAAATATTTTTAATGGCCTGTAAGAATTGTTTCATAGGCTGATTAAATAAACAAACAAAAAAAAGCATGTACCACAAGTAACCGAATGTGCCAAAAAAAACTCTTAATTTTCCATCCATGGAAATTTTTTTTTATGTTTTTAGCTTTTAATAGACAACTAAGGCTTCACAAAGCAAAAAATTTATTCAACTTGCAAACAAAGAAAAAAAGTAATTAGTTTTTGCTGGTAATTTTGCGTCAAGAGATAGTTGTAAGCTTCCCAGCTCCGGAAGCCTCAATTATCTATTAAAAGCAAAGAACATTAAAATATGTAGTGCCGCAATTTGCCCTTGATATTTTCAATAATCCAAAAATAATTATTATATAGTACATAGTAAAAACGAAGAACTTATTTTTTGTGCCAAAAGTAAATATTTCTTACTGAAAATTTTTATTTAAAGTTACGATAACTTAGTTCGGAACATTGTGTCACCTTCAATTTACTCTGACATAAAATTTGCTTTATAGTAGAATATTAAATTTCTGTTTGCTCTGCTCAGAGAATGCATACAACTAGTTATCTGAAAAATCTCCGTCTTAAATCTGCAAACATGTCTACATTAAAAAAATATTCTAATTTATCATAAAAACCAAATTTTCACTATATAAATATGTTGGAAATTTCATATTAGCCGGATTCATCTTGGTTACACTAAAAAATATTATTAATTCTTATGAAATTCACTATTTGAAATATTGTCATGCTGATCTAGTGCGTATAGACATTTCTTAACCAACCAGCCAACAAATAAATTATATTCATAATGAAAGTATGTCAACATCTCGAATAGTAACTTTCATAAGATTTCAATTTAGATTTTTTTCATGTTGTCCTATTTTATTTATTTATTAATTTATAAGCTGTGTTAAGACTAGGTAGGATAACTTACATATATGGAAAAGCAATGGCTGCTATGGCCTTAAGCTTGTCAGGTTAAGGTATAGCT
This sequence comes from Linnaemya vulpina, assembly GCA_963675445.1. NCBI lineage: Eukaryota > Metazoa > Arthropoda > Insecta > Diptera > Tachinidae > Linnaemya > Linnaemya vulpina. The sequence continues at coordinate 52,718,202 of OY776277.1, forward strand.
ACATTTATCTATTACTAACGTTGCTCTAGTTCGAAGAATATGCAAGAAATACAAGAAATTGCTTAAAAGTGAGTTTTATTTTTTATGTTTGGCTCAAACAGTAGTAGTTAAGGTGACCTACTGAAGTTACGATATTATATGTCCTTGAATCAAACAAGATCCTCTTAGGTACAGAAGTATGACAAAATCTAAGCTTTAAAAATTTCCTGCATTCAATTATATTAACAAATTTCCAATACTAGTTTTTAGGTAACTGTCCATATTAATTTTACTCTGGTTAATATCCTTTTACCAGTTAGTAGTTTTGGACCAGATATTAGATTGAAAAATGATAGAATTGTTAATATGTTTAACCGTGTCCTTAAGGTTAAGAATGGCACTTTTCGCTGCAGAATCTGCAAACTCGTTGCCAGGAATAAGGAAATGTCCAGGAATTCGTAGGACGTTCCTAATAAAGGAAACATAAAAATTATTATTATGTAAGTTGTTTATAGCGTGGTGAGATGAAAGAGAGTAGGTGCAAATTACGCATTTGCCAATTCTGTTGGCAGAAAATTTAATGGCTTTATAAATAGCAATGATTTCTGCAGAGAAGACAGAAGAATATTCCGGAAGGGATATTTTTATTGCAGCATAAAGTATGACATTATTGTCATACTTTTACTCATCTGTATAGATGAGGGTATAGTTATTGTAAACACTTTCAGCTTGAAGCAATATCTTCCTGTATATATCAGACGCAGTGTTACCTCTTGACTATAGACTCAAAGAAACGTTCAGACTGCTTTTATCAGTCTGAGTAATTTATATACCCTTCACAAAAATGTGAAAGGGTATATTTAGGTTTGTCATTCCGTGTGTAATTTCTTCGATATCAATATGCGACCCCATATTGAAATTCAGAAAAATCGGAAGGACGGTTCCAGAGCTGAGAAGCTTACACCTATTTCTCGACGCAAAATTAACACCAAAAACCGATTATTTTTTTGTTTATTTGAAAATCGAACCTGTTTCATGCTTTGGGACTCCCCAATTGTCCATTTAAAACTTTTAAAACAAAAAAAAAAAATTTCCAGGGATGGGAAATTAAAATTTTTTTTTTGGTACATTCGGTATTTTGTGGTACATATAATAACTAAAATGTTTAAGAATTTTAAGTTTTTCTTAAATAAAACTATTTTTGGTGTAATGAAGATTTTCATTGATGAAAAAAAAATTTAAAAATTTAAAGTTCCCATTCAGGCTTAGGAAATTTAAATTTTTTTATACAATAAACTAACAAAAAATCAACTGACGTCGTTTTTCCTGGTTAAAATTACTTTGATTTCGGCAAAATAAAATTGGTATCAGATATTAAAAAAAATCAAAATTTCGATTCCAGGGTTCGGTACTGCAATATTTTGTGGTACATGAAAGTAACAAAAAAGTAACAAATTTGTAGTTTTTCTTAAATAAAACCGCTTTATACATCATGAAGACTTCCATTGGTAACAAATAATTTAAAAAAAAATTAAATTTTCGATTCCAGGGATCGGAAATTTAATTTTTTTTGCACATTCGGTATTTCGTGGTACATATAATAACTAAAATGTTTAAAAATTTTAAGTTTTTCTGAAATAAAACAATTTTTGGTGTAATGAAGATTTGCATCGATGAAAAAAAATTTAAAAATTTAAAGTTTCCATCCAGGGTTAGGAAATTTTAATATTTTTTGTACACTAAAATAACTAAAAATCAACTAACGTCGTTTTTTCCTGGTTAAAATTATTTTTTGTCCTGGCAAAACAGAATTGGTATCAAAAATTAAAAAAAAACAAATTTCGATTTCAGGGTTCGAAAACTGATATACATACATTGTAGTACATGATATGATATATCATTTGTAAAACTGATATATATTGTAGTACAAGAAAGTGACAGAAATGGTTACAACTTTGTAGTTTTTCTTAAATAAAACCACTTTATACATCATGAAGACTTGTATGGGTAAAAAATAATTTTAAAAAGTTTTAATTTTCGCCTCCAGGGATCGGAAATTGAAATATTTTTTGGGCACATTCGGTATTTTGTGGTACATATAATGACTAAAATATATAAATATGTTAAGTTTTTCTGAAATAAAATCGTTTTTGGTAACATGAAGATTTGTATGGATGAAAAAATATTTTTAAATTTAAAGTTCCCATCCAGGGTTAGGAAATTTGAATTTTTTAATACAATAACATAACCAATAATTAATTAACGTCGTTCTTTCTTGGTTAAAATAATTTTTTATTCTGTGTTGGATACTGCAATGTTTTGTAGTACATGAAAGTGACAAAAATTGTAACAAATTTTAGTTCTTCTTATATAAAACCGCTTTATACATCATAAAGACTTGCATTGGTAAAACATTATTTTGAAAAAATTAATTTTCGTCTCCAGGGGTGGGAAATTTAATTTTTTTTTTTTATAATATTCTTGTTTTATCGTTCGGCTATAGGTCAGGTTTTTTAAAGAATCAATAAACACTAAATATTTTTTGATTATTTAATCTTTATTTAATGTTATTTTTTCCAATATTTCGAATAGCTTCGCTATTCATCTTCAGGGGAACACTGTTGGGTACAAAACAATATATGATAAACATTAAAATTACTTTTTGATTATTTCTAATAAATTTACAATTACATACATGTAAATTAAAAATTAAATAAAATTATATTGGATTAACATATTTTCAATATGTCGATCGTCTGTAGTCCTTAGCTGCGAAAACTGATTTGTTTATGTTGTTTTTTGTGTTTATTTATCACACTTCTGTAAATTTGAGCGCATTTCTCTGTGTCTTGTTTATAGTTAAGTCTTTTCTCTGCAGGAACGTCAATTATGTGTAACATCTCTAAAGTAAATCTCCTGGAATAATGGTTTTCTTGTTGTAATATTTTTACATTCTCAAAATTTGGCACATGATTTTCCTTTGCACAGTGGGCCGCAAGTGCAGTTTTTTGTTCCATGGGTTTGTTTTTCATTCTTATATCTGATTTATGAGATGTTAGTCTGGTCTTCAGTTTATTTTTAGTTGTTCCTACGTATTTCTTATTGCATGTGCCTGAGCCGTCACCGTTGCAGTTAATACTATATATAACGTTGCATTTGTCCTCTTTCTTTAATTTAGTCTTTGTGTTACTATATACGCTCTGCATAGTATTATTCGTCTTAAATGCCAGTTGATATTTTTCAATGTCATATAGATCTGAGTTTTTTAACCTTTCAGAAAAACCTTTTATATATGTTAGTCCTTTATAATACTTTGTATTAGTCTGTCTTCTTATTGTTGTGTCATTCTTTTTATATGTCATTCTTTTTATATGTTATAGTGTTCCCCTGAAGATGAATAGCGAAGCTATTCGAAATATTGGGAAAAATAACATTAAATAAAGATTAAATAATCAAAAAATATTTAGTGTTTATTGATTCTTTAAAAAACCTGACCTATAGCCGAACGATAAAACAAGAATATTATTATAATACAACAGTTCAACGATTAAACTAAATATAATTTTTTTTTTTTTTTTTTGGTACATTCGGTATTTTGTGATACATATGGTAACTAATATGTTTAAAAATTTTAAGCTTTTCTTAAATAACCCCATTTTTGGTATCATTAAGATTTGCATTGATTAAAAATAAATTTAAAAATTTAAAGTTCCCATCCAGGGTTCCAAAATTTAAAATTTTTTTATACAATACATAACCAAAAATTAATTAATGTCGTTTTTTTCCATGTTAAAATTGTTTTTTATTTCGGCAAAACAAAATTGGTATTAAAAATTAAAAAGAAAAATAAAAATTTTGATTCCATGGTTGCATGCTGCAATATTTTGTATAACATGAACGTTACCAAAATGGTTAAAAATTTGTACTTTTGCTTAAATAAAACCGCTTTACACATTATGCTAAAAAAAATTTTTAAAATTAAAATTTCTTTTCCAAGGGTGGGAAATTTGGAATATTTTTTTAAGTAACCAAAAAACGCAACTGAAGTTGTTTTTATTTTTTCCTAACTGAAACTATAAGTTAGAAAGCAGACGTACGTTAGTGAAGGTTATATAAGATTCGGCACAGCCGAATATAGCACTTTTACTTGTTTTTTTTTTAATGGAAGGCTCCTTTTCTGAGCCTGCGAAAATATATTTCATATATTTTTAAAATGGGCGAGTTATAACTATCTATAATATTACGTAGAAGTTTGAGAGTAACAATATCTCTAGAAACGTCAAGGCTTTGGATATTTGCTTCAAATAACAAGTGTTGTTCGAAGCGCTCCGAAAGCGATTCTAAGCGATGAGTTAACCATTCTTTGTATTTTTTAAACCATGATTTAGGGGCGCATCCATATAAGTATAATTGATTTTAGATAAAAGTAGGGCTTAAATGGCAGATATTATTGAATGTATGCTACAGTTATATTTTCTATTAGAAAAACATTTTATAACACTTCATAAATAATGTGATCGTTCCAGTTGTATTTCTTGTTAATTCTTAAGATTTTAAGGGTGTCGCAGTTAAGTATATTGAATGAACCGGTGGAAAAAGTGGCACTTGCATAGGGACAACTCCGCACCCGAATATTTGCTCCAAATTATAATGTAATTATTTATTTATTATTTATCTTCGTTAAGTTTTAATTTGTTCATTTTTAGCCATTCATTTAACTTTGCTATATCATAATTTAAGTTCCCATGACATTCTTCATCCGTTTCCGATATATCATATATGAGAGTATCGTCGGCATATAACATTATTTCACATTTCTCTAAGACATTAGGCATATCATTAATATATATTATAAATAGCAGTGCACCAAGAAATGACCCTTGCGGAACTCCGAATTCATTTGTAATTGAATTCGATTTAACATTATTAACTCTTGTTGTTTGTTTTCTATCTTCCAGGTATGATGTAAACCACTTTAGCTCTGTATATCTTAATCCGTAGTTATATAGTTTCTGTTTCGGAATGCTCCTATCTATCGTTTCAAATGCTCTTTTAAATTCAAGAAATATTGCCATTATTTTTTGATTTCTGTTTATATTTTTCCATCGGTTGACAACGTAGTTTACTGCAGTTTCGCACGAAAATTTTTTTCTAAATCCTGATTGATATTTTGACAAGATATTGTTATTTTCCAAATATTGTTCTAGTTAATTTTTTACTATTTTTTCCATAATTTTAACGAGTTTATAGGTCTGAATTCTTCACATTTATTTTTTCGATAGGTGATATCATTGAGATTTTCCAGCTGTCTGGAAAAACTCCCGTTTCCAACGAATTATTTACAATTTTACTTAAAATAGTATCATTTAAATATTTACGTGATTATAATCCAATTTCTTTTTTATATCTTTGCAGATGTTTTTTTTTTAGTTCTAAATTAGATACTTTACGGAATTTAAATCTCGAGTTAATCATATTTGCTTGATTAATATGTTGCACATTATCTATTTTACCTCTAATATCTTTAATACTATTCACAAAGTACCCATTACAATGGGTTGCCATTTCCGTATCCGTCTTATATTCTTTATTATTAAATATTACAGATTTTATCTCGCTTCGGTTCTTTTTTAACACTAAATCTTTAATATTCGTCCACATTTGTTTTTGATCTCTGGTGTTACATATTTTTTTATTGATATAGGAATTCTTTTCTTTTTATTCACTCCACGTTACATATGTGTTTTCAGCTTTAGCAATGTTGTATCTCAATATTTTTTTTGATTTTAATTCTCTTAATTGTCTGTTAAACCATGTATTTTTTACATTATTATAAACCTTTTTATTTACCATAAGTTTGTTAATTGTTTTTTCTATAGCTTCATCAAATATATTTACATTATAATTGAGATCGTGACTTTCTTCATATTTTAATTATGCACATATTTCGCTTCTAAATATATTTTTTCATATTTAAAAAACTTCTTTATATTGTTACTATCATTTGAAAGGTTTTTATTATGTATTTTAATTTCTATTATTTCGTGGTCAGATACTTTATTTGTATTGCTTATATTTGCACTAATATTTGTTATATTTGTGATAACGTAGTCTATTATTGTTCTTGTGTTTTTCGTTACCCTAGTGTAGTTATTCATTATTTGTTTTAATCCATTGTCATTAAGTATGTTTTCTATTTTTTCTTGTAAAGGCTATCTTTTGACCAGTCAATATTAAAGTCTCCAACAATAACCATATCTTTGTTTCTTTCATTAAGTTCTTCAACTGTTTCTTCAAATATATCACAAAATTCAGCCTCTTGACTTTTTGGTGAACGGTAAACTGCTACCAATATAAACGAGTAAATTTTAAATTTTACATCATATCCGCTAATCCAATATTTAAGACTACAAAATCTTTCCAGTAATATTTTTACCTGCCACCATTTGTTATAATATATAGTTACTCCCCCGGTTCTTGTAGATTTTGATAAAGTTGCAAGTTGAGTGTAATCTGTTAACTGTATTTCTGACTCGTCTATATCCTCCGTTCCCGTGACATTTAAGACATATTTCATTATTTTTGCAGTTCATTGCCTTATGGTTGAATCCATTACACTTATAGCATCGCATTACTTTTATTCTATCAAACACCCCGCATTTTTCCCAACCAACGTTTAAGTTTTGAGCTGCTATTACTTTGGAATCTGATTCATTATTAATTTTAAACTTAGCGTTATATGTTATTCTATTGTTCCTTTTTGTTTCAAATATCTTTATCAATGCCACTATTTTCTAAGATCTGACTTTGTTTTTTTAATTTTTCAATGATTTCTTTTTCTTGGTATTTAAATGTCATGTCCGTTACAACTATTGTGAATTCAATTTCACTTGGTACTTTTACTTCATAAGTTTCACTCATCCTGTTCTCTATTGCATTTTTTATCTTATCCCTCTCATCGGCGTTGTCACTCTGAATTATCACTACCCCATTTCTTCTGTTTTCAATATTAGTTATTTTAAAGTTTATAGGATCCACCTTTTTATTTAAGTCCTCTTTTGTTTTTGCAATGTCCTGTCTTTCCTTTGGTTTAATTACTAATTGCACTTGGCTTTTAATTTCTGGCATCACTTTTTTATTTTTCAATGCATCTGCAAATGATAGCTTATTTTGTTTATCACCTGTTTCTTTTATTACTTTTCTTATTTCGTTGCATATCTTTTCATTGTTTTGTTCTATATTGTTCCTCATTTCGTCATTCTTGTATTCAAATTCCTTCATATTAGAAAATAGCTTTTTAATTTCAGTAACTTTTTTTCACAAGCTTTTTGTGTGCTATCAGTATTTGAGTCTTTCCGAGTATCGTTCTTCAATAGCTTCCAATAATTGTTTTATTTCTCCCTCGTTTTGTTTTAGTGAAGCCTCAAATTCGCGTTTATATTCTTTTAAATTTTGTTTGTTTACCCTTACATCATCTTGAATTTCACCTAGTGCAAAGTCTATATTTTTTATGTATTGCATGCAATCCTCACATATAAACCGTACAAAATTCTTTCCATCTAATATTCCAAGGGAATATTGATCTACTCCGGAACATTTTTTTGATTCGTGGTATGTTTTATGACATACCCCCTGGCATCTTATTCCCGTTTCACCTCTAATTGCTGATTTGCATGAACTGCAATCAGTCCTTAGGCGCGATATTTTGTTTTCTTTTTTATTCTTAGTTAATACTTAAATTTGTTGTAAGGTTATAATCCATATAAAGTTTCTTTATTAGAAAAATGCTGTAGTTGATCAGAGGTTCAATATCGATAGTATTGCATTTTTCATTGGTAAGGTTCTTAACTAAGTAGAAGTCGCAGTCGCAAAGCAGCTCTGAGTCATTCAACATCAAGCCTCTTTGGCAATTATATTTTAAGTCCAACGAAACCACTGATTGTTTACTCTCTTGCAAGAGTTTTGCGTCTCACTCGCTCTAGTTAATTTCGACGCCTCAAATAACTGTATTGATTTACAGTTCTTCTGAGGAATTTTACGTGGTTAAATACGTTACTACTTCCTATGTGAAGGCATAGGCCATAAGAAAGGATAATAAGAATAAGGGTTAACAACATCACCGGTATATGGTCTCAGTCACCCACTGGCATCTGTGCACCAAATACTTCACAAATTTGCTTTGTAAAGTATTTTATATACAAATAAGTAGAAGTCGTCTGCATATGCACAAAACTTATATTCATGTAGTGAGAGAAAGTAGTTGCTAAGTTTATTGTAAATATTAAGAATAATATAACTGATAGTGGAGAACCTCGTGGGATACCATTGTGCAAGGGATAAATTCTAGAATTGTTGTGGGCTTTAACTCTGATAAATCTATAAGATAAAAATATTGTTATGAATCCTATAACAATGGTCCCTAGACCTCGTTCGACGTTGATGGTGTGAGTACCTATTTCATCAAAGGCTTTAGATAAATTTAGTGAAACTATTGATGTGTGACTTTTATGGAATAGGGAGTTAGTTACCAAGAGGTGAACATCACTAGCAGATTTTCCTTTGAGGTTTGCTAATTATCGGATAAGTAATTCTGTCAATACCCGAAGTTTTTCCCTTCAGTCTACTAATACCGAAATCAAGTTCATGTAAGGTTACAAAGTTTGAGAAATTTTTTCTTATTAATACTTTTATTGCTATCCAATGGCTTTTTGATGGTATAGAGGTTAAAAAAAATAAAGCAGATTCATATTAAATAGAAATTGTTGATTGAATTTGGTTTGTATAAGTTTCATATCCTACTATCATGTGATTTTTAAAATTCATTTGTAAATGAAATGTATATAGATATTACTACACCACCCAACAAAAATAAATTATTTTATATTATTAATTTTAAGATGCATTAAAGCTGTCCTGAAGATACTGTAAATTATATTTAGGAAATTTCACTTCCTTTTTTTACTTTCAACGAAGTCATATGTTATATATTTAGTTTGCCAACATTTTGGAAACTTACCATAGTATATCTGATTTCAGCTAATCGTTGATGAATTAAATGACTGTGAGGATTGTGCAACAGGACTTCTTCCATACAAAAAGCGGCTTTAACATAATCGGCTTCGGCCATATACAAGCTGCATAATTCCTGCCAAGCCTCTTGGTCGGACATAAATCTGTTATCAATAATATTAAAAGAATGAACTTGTTTATTGCGCTATATCGACCTACTTTTTTAAATATTCATTTAGTTCCTTAATAGTGTCTACCCTTCGACCCTTTGCTTTAAATATAGCAATTTTACGTTTTCTTGGAGCTGCATTAGTTTCATCTTTGGCAATAATGGCATCTAAAACTTCTATGGCCTCATTATAATGCTCCATTGCCTCAAGGCGCATTGCCTTGAATTTCATTACACGCATACTTCCTGGAAACTCATTGCTTAAATCTTTAATGCATTTGCCTGCTATATCGAATCGTCCCGTATCTAGCGCTGCTATTATGACTTGTTCCAGAATTAAATGTCGCTCATTCCCCGTCTTTGTAACTTTGTCATCAAGTACTGCCTCCCACAACTGAACAACATCGTCACTACGACGTTCATTGTCTTCTCTCCACTTCCGAAAATGATCACGTACATCTATAAAGCATGAGTCAATAAGTATTGCAAATCCAAAGTCCAGCCTATATGTAGTTTTCTATTTGTCTTTGATACGCATTAATGCATTTAATAATACAAGTTTCTCTTACCTCTCCAACTCATTTCTTCATAATTTAAGGCCATATTTCTATATGTAAGTAAAAACTTAATAAATGTGCTTTCATTAATTTTTAAATTAATGTTTTTTTAATATTTTCACAATATTTGACTAGACCAAACCAAGATATTAAAAGAACATGGCATAAAATAAGATGCAAGGCAGATTAATTAAAAGTTTAATCTGCCTTGATTAGATGTTATTCTATACAGTTGGCTGTCAATCTGAGAAAAACACAGAGTTGTACTAAAACTAGAACAAAGTCATATCGGAAAAAAGAACCGGGTTCCCAATTAAAAATAAAAGGTATGGGAATTGTGAGCGCATAACGCACCCGGTATCTATTGATTTTGGTACATACATTCTTTTGAAATTTAGACGGGTATCGAGTCCGTTAATTAGGCTCCCAAGTAACAGTACTCATATACGGCACGTACACCATAATCAGACACGCACTATGTTACATATACACAGCTTTGCGGGTATATGCTGGATTCACCCATGGTTTCAGAACGAATTTCACGTTCTGAAATATTTTTTTATATGTTGTTTGACGTTTCTGTTTTAGAGAATGCGAGACAGAGAGAGAGAGAGAGAGAGAGAGAGAGCGAAAGAGAGTAACGTGCTTAGGAACCTGAATTGGTTTAATATTAATTTACGTTCCGAAACATTGCCACTGTGCTGACAGAAGGAGTAATTTTTTAAGTGAAGTAGAACTGAGATGCCACAACATATTATTGTTGATATATATAGTAAAATACAGAACTTGGATAATACTTTTGTATGTATAACAACACACTTGTTTAATATTGTTTGTGTATATAATAATATACGAAGCACTTGTTTTGTATTGTTTGGTATTAAAATATATAAAACTGGGGAATATTGTTATAAATAAAATTATATAAATATTGGTATTGCCCAATTGTAAAACCCACACAGAGAGTTTACAATATTATTTCATATGGTAGCCCTGATGTTGCAGAACAAATGCGCGAAGTGGGTGAATCGCTTCAGAGCATACTCTCAAAAAACTAGAAATGTTGTAGAACGTCAATATTGTACTGAAACCATAGGTGAATTCAGCTTTAGTGTTTGAAGCCAACTTATATTTTCATGCTTGCAAATGTAATATATATATATATATATATATATATATATATATACATATATATATATATATATATATATATATATATATATATACATATATATATATATATATATATATATATATACATACATATATATATATATATATATATATATATATATATACATATATATAGGTTGTTTTTTATTAAGTGATACAAGTTTAAATCATAATAAGACATAGTAATATATATTCGATATCAATGAAACGGTATTTTTTGGCTAGAAAATTTTATGACATTAATGTTTAGATATGATTTCGGCCATGTGGCCGCCACGGCTGGCGCGTACAGGGCACAAACTGGAACACATATTTTCACAACTAGTAACATTCTGACCAAGGCAATTCTGACCATCATCGTTTTGAAGACATATGGGCCAATGACTCCGCCAGCCAATAAAGCGCACCAAAAAGTAATTTTCTGTGGATGTAATGGTGTTTAGACAAAAGTTAGTGGATTCACCTCACTCCAAATGCGATGATTCTGTTTACGTACCCATTCAACCTAAAATGGGCTTCATCGGCAAATAAAATTTTGATTGGACGAAGTGCACGATAACTTTGATGAACGGAACCATTATTTTGATTACAAATTTTTACGATATGCACGCGTTGCTCTGGTGTAACTTGGGGGTTACACGATCAAGTTTTGCCTTTAAATTTTTAATACACACACTTTTTTACCAATCCACTCATACTTTTAAAAATTGAAACGAGCTTGCTTCCAATTTCTCTTTCCAGCTGAGTGTTTCAATAAGCGTTCAAGAAAACAGCTGATTACAATTCTTTAGTATTATTTTTCTTGTTAATATTGCCGCCATAAGCTTTTGTATTGCCTTTATGTACATATTCTGCCACAATTTTAACATTTAAGTGCAATATTATAAATAAATAAAAGAGTGAAATATGTTTGTGAACAAAAATACTATATATATATATATATATATATATGTGTTGCTGTTCATAGAGCTGTACAGAAGTCATGATATCCTATAGAACATGAATCTCTCATTATAAAGGCGAAACAATTTAAAAGTAAAGGCCTATAAATGTATTGTTTTCTTGGTGATGCCATCTTGAAACTAAATTGCTTTAAAGTTGCGTGCAGCCCACGTCACAGTTGTCAATTTAAATGAATTTTGACGAGCAGTATGTTTGAAAAACTTGAAAGCAAAACTTGATCGTGTGGGTGCAGGGTAAGTCGATCTATAATGAAATGTCAAAGCAAAAACCAACTATCAGCTGTTAAATGGATGGTCAAATAAAGCAGTGGTGCCAACTCAAAGTTGTATCATTATAATATACAATCTCTATTTTATATATATATATAATCTCTATATATTATAATATATATATAATATGTATATATAAATATATATATATATATATATATATATATATATATATGTATATATATATATATATATATATATATATATATATACATATATATATATATATATATATATATATATATATGTATATATATATATATATATATATATATATATTTATGTATATATATATATATATATATATATATATATACATATATATATATATATATATATATATATATATATATGTATATATATATATATATATATATATATATATATATATATGTATGTATAGATATACGCGCGTACAGTCGTTTATTTTTCGGATAAGCGCACATATTGTCGGCTCTGATTGACCAGATTTTGATATATATATATATATATATATATATATGTATATATATATGTATATATATATATATATATATATATATATATATGTATATATATATATATATATATATATATATATATATATATATATATATGACGGCTGATTTTTTTAAAGTCTGCAAATATGATCGACGGGAAAAAGTTATTTGCTCTGTTTTATGTTATGTGACGACATGGAAAAGTGCGATGATGAGAAAATATTTATGAAATCAAAACACATATGCCGATTGGCGATTTTAAATGTACTTCTTTGAAAAATCATCAATTAAATGACAATATCACATTCGTACCGTTTGATTGCGTTATTTTTTACGTCTCTTGGGAACTTAAGATTACAGTGCTTTTGAGGATTAGTCCGTGGTTAACTACTTTGCCGCTTCTTATGTGAAGAAACCGATAAAAATGCGGATTAACATCATCGCCGACCGATATTTGCAAGCTATTATTATAATAACAAAACATATTTATGTATATAGATAGATATATATATATATATATATATATATATATATATATATTTATTTATATAGAAACATGTATATGGATATATATATATATATATATATATATATATATATATATGCATATAGATTAGTTTTTTTTCAAGTAAACAGAGTCGGAAAATATATGTGTATTTTGCTATACAATTTTTATAATGGAAATATTTTCATTTATGGTGTGTTTAATATTCTTGAGACTATATGTTTGTACATGAGCAAACATGTGCTGTCATTCTGCCAATGTATGGCTTATGTTAGGAATAAAAGTATTGAATGTAGATCGTGAGTTAAGATATCAATTCGGACATATTTAACTGTAGCCAACTTCATCATAATTATGTTTTCCCGCCAATAATAATATTGTTTGGTTTGGGGAGGTTCTTTATATGAAATTTGTTGTGCGTGATTGCTCAATTTATGTATCAGAGTAAAGCGCTTGGAGCGAGAATCTGAAATTTTGTTGTTTTTTTATTACATATATTTGGGAAATTTTTGTTTTTTTTATTTAAAAGAATCCAAGTGAAATCAATTAGAAATGACTGATGCAGAACAATATATTAGAGACATCCAGCGGGAGTATGTTGATTTTTTGGATGATGAAGAAGATCAAGGTATATATTCAGGACACGTGAAAGATATGATTGCTGAAAAAAGCAGAAGACTTATCGTAAATATCAATGATTTGAAACGTAAAAATCCTCAGCGTGCCTTAGGACTACTTGGAAACGCTTCAGACGAACAATTAGCGTTTGGGAGAGCTCTAAAGGAATTTGTTTCGACTGTTGATCCATCGTACGCTAAGCAACATGAAGATTTTTTCGTTGGATTCGAGGGTTGCTTTGGAAACCGTCATGTGACTCCCCGTTCCCTCACATCCACGTAAGTTTTTGTCTATTTTTATATTTGCATAGTAAATTATCTTAATGGCATTGATGTTGTATTTTAGTTATCTCGGTAATATGGTTTGTGTTGAAGGAATTGTTACCAAAGTCTCACTTATACATCCCAAGATTGTACGCTCTGTGCATTTTTGTCCAGTCACACGAAAAGTTATGGAACGAAAATATACAGATTTAACGTCGTTTGAGGCTATTCCTTCCAGTGCTGCTTATCCAACTAAAGACGAAGATGGCAATTTGCTTGAAACTGAATTTGGTTTATCCGTATATAAAGATCATCAGTCGCTGACCATACAAGAAATGCCAGAAAAGGCTCCGGCTGGTCAGTTGCCTCGTTCGGTTGATATAGTGTGTGATGACGACTTGGTTGATAGTTGCAAACCCGGCGATCGTGTGCAGATAGTGGGAAGTTATCGTTGTATGCCGGGTAAACAAGGGGGATATACATCAGGGACATTTCGCACCATTTTATTGGCAAACAATATATCGCTTTTGAGTAAAGAAAGTAATATGGACATAAGTCGAGACGACATATTTTTATGTAAGAAATTGGCTAAAAATAATGACATATTCGAATTGCTTTCGAAAAGTTTGGCACCGTCCATTCATGGTCATGCTTTTGTAAAACAGGCTATTCTCTGCCTTCTTCTGGGAGGAGTGGAGAAACTTCTTCCAAATGGAACACGTCTACGTGGTGATATTAATATTTTGCTAATAGGCGACCCTAGCGTAGCAAAATCTCAGTTATTGCGATACGTTTTAAATACCGCCCCTCGTGCTATAGCAACGACTGGTCGGGGCTCAAGTGGTGTTGGTCTAACAGCAGCGGTAACAACTGATCAAGAAACTGGAGAACGGCGTTTAGAAGCTGGTGCTATGGTCTTAGCTGATCGGGGAGTAGTGTGCATTGATGAGTTTGATAAAATGAGTGATATGGATAGAACAGCCATTCACGAAGTTATGGAACAGGGACGTGTTACTATATCCAAAGCTGGCATACATGCATCTTTAAATGCTCGATGTTCGGTACTTGCAGCTGCCAATCCAGTATATGGTCGGTATGATCAATACAAAACACCTATGGAAAATATCGGCCTTCAGGATTCGTTGTTGTCTCGTTTTGATTTGTTGTTCGTTATGTTAGATGTCATTGACAGCGACATTGATCAAATGATTTCCGATCATGTCGTACGCATGCATCGTTACCGGAACCCCAAAGAAGCAGATGGAGAACCTCTTTCCATGGGAAGTTCTTATGCCGATTCACTTTCATTTTCTTCAAATACTGTCTCAAAAAAAGAAAGTGAAATATATGAAGAGTATGATGCCTTACTACATGGCAAAACACGCAGGCGACATGAAAAAATTCTATCTGTTGATTTTATGAGAAAATATATTCATATTGCAAAATGTATGAAACCGAAACTCACTGAGCAGGCTTGCGAAGCCATCTCGAATGAGTATTCCCGATTGCGGTCGCAGGAAAGCGTTCAAAACGATGTTGCACGAACGCAACCCGTTACAGCTCGTACTTTAGAGACCCTGATTCGTTTAGCAACAGCACATGCAAGAGCTCGTCTGTCGAAGAATGTGACTGTAGAAGATGCCCAGGCAGCAATTGAACTGGTACAATTTGCCTATTTTAAGAAGGTTTTGGAAAAAGAGAAGGGACAAAAGCGCCGCAGAGATGGTGGATCTTCAGATGAAGATGCTGCTGTAGATGACACAGAAGCAAGGCGGTCACCATCAAGAAGAAACAAACGTACTCGCACAATACCTACACAAGATACGCCAGATGTCTTAGCTGACAGCGACGAAGACGTAGAGACCTCACAGCCTGATGCTGGAGACTTAACGCATCGCGATACTCGGCGTTCAATATACGCTCGGAGAATATCGGCTAGTAATGGTTCCTCTCAATCAGAGTCTCATGGTACCTTAGAAACATCTATTCCTGCCTCGATATCTGATGCCCGTTTGATTGTTTTCAAAAATAATCTTCAACGTTTGTTCAGAGATGCTAGAGAACAGAGCTTGTCATTGGCAAGAATTACATCTGCAATAAATGGAAACACTGAAGAAAACTTTACGGATAGCGAAGTCCAAGCAGCTGTTAATCGTATGACCGATGACAACCAAATTATGGTAGCGGATGGTATCGTTTTCCTGATTTAAGTCAATCGCCCATATATCAATTTAAATGTTAAATTGCGTTATCGTTAAGATTATGGAATAGCTCTATAGATACCATTTACGTTAAACTTTTTAAAACAGATTATGCAATTATGGACTGTTTTACTTAAACTACTATTAAAACACTTTTCAATTAAAACATTCATTATATCGTTATTTTTATCGGATGGGGTATGTACATATATCATATATATAAAAGAATTTAATCTTGTTATGTTCTTTATCAATTTTACTTTTATTGCAAACTGTCTAATATCAATTAAGAGAAAACTAAACTGTTAATTATTCGAGATATTTCTCAGTCTGTTAAATATACAAAAGTGTTTGTTTATTCCTTATTTTAACATGTCTATACTAGCATTTTATTACGAGATTTTATTTTGAATACGGTTCTACTGAAGATTTGGTGCAAGAACTAATGGAATGCGCGTATATAGACATACTTGGCCACGCAATAAACAACATACTTTAATATATTAAATTAATTTTTTTCTATCAACACATACTAAACAAAAACGTTGCTTTCCAATAATGCGAAATACTACGTTTTAAGTACTACATAACGATTGACAATAAAAGTGTAACAAATACCAATTTATAAGCATAGGTGCGATTAAAATGAAATTATTAGTGATCGGAAATCAAAAATTAAGAAAATTTTACATGGGAGTCTGAAGTTTTCACACGATCTTTTACTACAATTTTGAATTTCCTTAGATAATATTGACATCATTTGAAAGCTAGTAGGCAAAAAAGTTGTTTATTCATTTTCTTCTGTTTGTAATCACTGTTAGAGTCTTCCTCTAGTGAGCTGTCTGTTGCTAGACAAAAAAATTAATTATATAATACATTAACTTGTAATTTACAATAAAACATTTTGACAAACATTCCAAAATTTCTTTTCCAACACACTATACAAATGAAACAGAATTTGTGAGTGTGAATAAATAATAACAAAGATTATTTAAATAAAAAATAGTGCATTTCCATCACGAAAAAATTTATATGCGGGGCTTAACATACTATAACATATATATATATATATATATATATATATACATATATATATATATATATATATATATATATATATATACATATATATATATATATATATATATATATATATATACATATATATATATATATATATATATATATATATATATATACATATATATATATATATATATATATATATATATATATATATATATACATATATATATATATATATATATATATATATATATACATATATATTTATATATATATATATATATATATATATATATATACATATATATATATGTATTATATATATATACATATATATATATATATATATATATATATATATACATATATACATATATATATATATATATACATATATATATATATATATATATATATATATATATTTATATATATATATATATATATATATATATATATATATATAATATGTATATATATATATATATATATATATATATATATATGTATATATATATATATATATATATATATATATATATATATGTATATATATATATATATATATATATATATATATATATGTATATATATATATATATATATATATATATATATATATATATATGTATATATATATATATATATATATATATATATATAAATATATATATATATATATATATATATATATGTATATATATATATATATATATATATATATATATGTATATATGTATATATATATATATATATATATATATGTATATATATATAATACATATATATATATGTATATATATATATATATATATATATATAAATATATATGTATATATATATATATATATATATATATATATGTATATATATATATATATATATATATATATATATGTATATATATATATATATATATATATATATATGTATATATATATATATATATATATATATATATATATATGTATATATATATATATATATATATATATATATATGTTATAGTATGTTAAGCCCCGCATATAAATTTTTTCGTGATGGAAATGCACTATTTTTTATTTAAATAATCTTTGTTATTATTTATTCACACTCACAAATTCTGTTTCATTTGTATAGTGTGTTGGAAAAGAAATTTTGGAATGTTTGTCAAAATGTTTTATTGTAAATTACAAGTTAATGTATTATATAATTAATTTTTTTGTCTAGCAACAGACAGCTCACTAGAGGAAGACTCTAACAGTGATTACAAACAGAAGAAAATGAATAAACAACTTTTTTGCCTACTAGCTTTCAAATGATGTCAATATTATCTAAGGAAATTCAAAATTGTAGTAAAAGATCGTGTGAAAACTTCAGACTCCCATGTAAAATTTTCTTAATTTTTGATTTCCGATCACTAATAATTTCATTTTAATCGCACCTATGCTTATAAATTGGTATTTGTTACACTTTTATTGTCAATCGTTATGTAGTACTTAAAACGTAGTATTTCGCATTATTGGAAAGCAACGTTTTTGTTTAGTATGTGTTGATAGAAAAAAATTAATTTAATATATTAAAGTATGTTGTTTATTGCGTGGCCAAGTATGTCTATATACGCGCATTCCATTAGTTCTTGCACCAAATCTTCAGTAGAACCGTATTCAAAATAAAATCTCGTAATAAAATGCTAGTATAGACATGTTAAAATAAGGAATAAACAAACACTTTTGTATATTTAACAGACTGAGAAATATCTCGAATAATTAACAGTTTAGTTTTCTCTTAATTGATATTAGACAGTTTGCAATAAAAGTAAAATTGATAAAGAACATAACAAGATTAAATTCTTTTATATATATGATATATGTACATACCCCATCCGATAAAAATAACGATATAATGAATGTTTTAATTGAAAAGTGTTTTAATAGTAGTTTAAGTAAAACAGTCCATAATTGCATAATCTGTTTTAAAAAGTTTAACGTAAATGGTATCTATAGAGCTATTTCATAATCTTAACGATAACGCAATTTAACATTTAAATTGATATATGGGCGATTGACTTAAATCAGGAAAACGATACCATCCGCTACCATAATTTGGTTGTCATCGGTCATACGATTAACAGCTGCTTGGACTTCGCTATCCGTAAAGTTTTCTTCAGTGTTTCCATTTATTGCAGATGTAATTCTTGCCAATGACAAGCTCTGTTCTCTAGCATCTCTGAACAAACGTTGAAGATTATTTTTGAAAACAATCAAACGGGCATCAGATATCGAGGCAGGAATAGATGTTTCTAAGGTACCATGAGACTCTGATTGAGAGGAACCATTACTAGCCGATATTCTCCGAGCGTATATTGAACGCCGAGTATCGCGATGCGTTAAGTCTCCAGCATCAGGCTGTGAGGTCTCTACGTCTTCGTCGCTGTCAGCTAAGACATCTGGCGTATCTTGTGTAGGTATTGTGCGAGTACGTTTGTTTCTTCTTGATGGTGACCGCCTTGCTTCTGTGTCATCTACAGCAGCATCTTCATCTGAAGATCCACCATCTCTGCGGCGCTTTTGTCCCTTCTCTTTTTCCAAAACCTTCTTAAAATAGGCAAATTGTACCAGTTCAATTGCTGCCTGGGCATCTTCTACAGTCACATTCTTCGACAGACGAGCTCTTGCATGTGCTGTTGCTAAACGAATCAGGGTCTCTAAAGTACGAGCTGTAACGGGTTGCGTTCGTGCAACATCGTTTTGAACGCTTTCCTGCGACCGCAATCGGGAATACTCATTCGAGATGGCTTCGCAAGCCTGCTCAGTGAGTTTCGGTTTCATACATTTTGCAATATGAATATATTTTCTCATAAAATCAACAGATAGAATTTTTTCATGTCGCCTGCGTGTTTTGCCATGTAGTAAGGCATCATACTCTTCATATATTTCACTTTCTTTTTTTGAGACAGTATTTGAAGAAAATGAAAGTGAATCGGCATAAGAACTTCCCATGGAAAGAGGTTCTCCATCTGCTTCTTTGGGGTTCCGGTAACGATGCATGCGTACGACATGATCGGAAATCATTTGATCAATGTCGCTGTCAATGACATCTAACATAACGAACAACAAATCAAAACGAGACAACAACGAATCCTGAAGGCCGATATTTTCCATAGGTGTTTTGTATTGATCATACCGACCATATACTGGATTGGCAGCTGCAAGTACCGAACATCGAGCATTTAAAGATGCATGTATGCCAGCTTTGGATATAGTAACACGTCCCTGTTCCATAACTTCGTGAATGGCTGTTCTATCCATATCACTCATTTTATCAAACTCATCAATGCACACTACTCCCCGATCAGCTAAGACCATAGCACCAGCTTCTAAACGCCGTTCTCCAGTTTCTTGATCAGTTGTTACCGCTGCTGTTAGACCAACACCACTTGAGCCCCGACCAGTCGTTGCTATAGCACGAGGGGCGGTATTTAAAACGTATCGCAATAACTGAGATTTTGCTACGCTAGGGTCGCCTATTAGCAAAATATTAATATCACCACGTAGACGTGTTCCATTTGGAAGAAGTTTCTCCACTCCTCCCAGAAGAAGGCAGAGAATAGCCTGTTTTACAAAAGCATGACCATGAATGGACGGTGCCAAACTTTTCATCACGAAAAAATTTATATGCGGGGCTTAACATACTATAACATATATATATGTATGTATATATATATATATATATATATATACATATATATATATATATATATATATATATATATATATATATATATACATATATATATATATATATATATATATATATATACATATATATATATATATATATATATATATATACATATATATATATATATATATATATACATATATATATATATATATATATATTCATCACGAAAAAATTTATATGCGGGGCTTAACATACTATAACATATATATATGTATGTATATATATATATATATATATATATATACATATATATATATATATATATATATATATATATATATATATATACATATATATATATATATATATATATATATATATATATATACATATATATATATATATATATATATATATATATATATATATATATATATATACATATTAAATATATATATATATATTAATAAACTAATTTTTTTTTTTTTTTTTTTTTTTTTTTTTGACATATTGTCATTGTACTATTATAATATGAAATTTATTTGTTGGGTGGTTAAGCAATGTCTATATGCATTTCATTGGTGCTTTTTACCAAATCGTCAGTAGACTTCAACCACAGTTTTGCAAAGTTTCAAACTTCTCAACTTATTAAAAGACTTCCAAAAACCATCTGAGAATTATGTTAAATAAATTAACTATAAAAATTCACAAACAATTTCAAAAAATCACATTATAATAAGTGTAGCAGGCTATGAAACTTATACAAACCAAACCCAACAAACAACTTTTATTCGATATGACTCTATTTCATTTTTCTATACCTTTATACAATTAGAAATCCCTTGGATAACAATGAAAGTATTTATAAGGCAAAATGAAAAATAAAATCTCAATTGAACTGTTAATAAACTAATTTTTTTTTTTTTTGACATATTGTCATTGTACTATTATAATATGAAATTTATTTGTTGGGTGGTTAAGCAATGTCTATATGCATTTCATTGGTGCTTTTTACCAAATCGTCAGTAGACTTCAACCACAGTTTTGCAAAGTTTCAAACTTCTCAACTTATTAAAAGACTTCCAAAAACCATCTGAGAATTATGTTAAATAAATTAACTATAAAAATTCACAAACAATTTCAAAAAATCACATTATAATAAGTGTAGCAGGCTATGAAACTTATACAAACCAAACCCAACAAACAACTTTTATTCGATATGACTCTATTTCATT
>OY776277.1:52745313-52750313 GCA_963675445.1 Linnaemya vulpina
AGCTAAGCACTCTTATAGGGACTATTCCTCCTTCACTAGTTTTCACTAGAGCTTTCGCTGTTATAAGCTCTCTCTTTAGATCTGCCGGTTCTACAACCCACAACCGATTGTCCTCACAATCTCCCTTCATCCGCGCCCATATGACTGTTTCAGACTGCGGCGGTATTGTCTGACTCTCAATAGCAAATACTCTTGTTACTTGCGGTTTGTTGTCATATCCAACATCAAGGGGTATTTCCACATTACGCCAAATCATCAGCTGTTGTCCCATATGTAGATTAATGCCATGATTAATCATAAAATCGGCTCCAATAATAACCTCATCGACAATATCGGCAACAATAAACACATGTCTCATGTTGATGTTGGCTATAGTCACCTTCACTTCAATCTTACAATAAACAGTAGCAGGCTCTCCAGTAGCTGTACGTAGCCGTATGTTGCTTAACCGCTCGCATTTCCCCTTTACTATATCGGGCCTTATTATTGACTGCGATGCCCCTGTGTCTATGGTAAGTACGTGCTTTTCCCCGTTGATGTGTCCGCACGCAGTGAGGTTGCCATTTTTCTGCTGCATCACTGATATGGAGATTGTGGGGCCCTCGTTTGTGAGAGCTAGCTCTTGCCCCTCAGTGCTAGCTCGTTTTAGTTTAACGGGGACTCTTGTGATGTTGTTTGGTTCTCCCGTTTGCTGTTTCTTGGTGGCGGAACAGATCTACCTCTCTTCTTTGGTGCTTTGCAGCTGCGCTGAAAATGACCGATTTTTCCGCAGTTAAAGCACTTAGGCTTTTCTTTGATAGCCTTCTCTGCCAGCTGTTGTCGCATTGCCTCCTTGACGCTAGCCACTAGGTTGTTATCCTCCTCAGACAAAACCTCCACATTCCGCACTTTACATATCTGTGGCTTGAAAACCATCCTGGCAGCCTCTTGAGCCAGCGCAAATGACACAGTTTCAGCGAAAGTGGATTTCTGCGTAGCGCACACCGCCAGTTTAACATCAGAGTCGCGAATGCCGTTAACTCAGTTTTAATATGGTCCAGGAACGGGTGACTCTCGCCTGGATATGTGAGCTGCACTAAACGCACAATTTCTATTGCGAAATCTTGTAGAGATTCGTTAGGCTTCTGAACTCTACATCGAAATTCCATTCTGTATAAATCGCGCTTATGCTCACCACCATACTTGCGCTGCAATGCTGCCATTATTTCAATATAGTTGTTTCTGCAGCTTACTGGCACAGTCTCAAGTTTCTCTGCGGCTGTACCTTTTAAGGACAAGATCAACTCTATGGCATTTTCTTCAGCATCCCATCCATTTCTGCTAGCAACGTTCTCGAACTGGAATTTGAAGATGCCTAATGGTACGCTGCCGTCGAAGCATGGCGCTTTTATCCGCGCAGAAACTTCCGCAACTGCTCGTACTGGCCCGCCACTACACTCCAGGTTATGCATTTTGTCCTCTAGAGCATGCAATTTCTCTTCGAACTCCTTTGCATGCTCCTCCAGCTCTGAGAATTTATTCTCAATAGCATCCACCCTCCTGTTAATGGCTTCAGAAACCTCTACGAGGGTCTCGTTCGTGGCTTTATTTGACTCCTGTATTTCGGCTACAAGCTTTTCCTGCATCTGCTGAGAATTTTGTTTTATTTCAGTTATTTCGGCTACAAGCTTGTCCTGCATCTGCTGAGTTTCGGCTAAAAGCTTTTCCTGCATCTGCTGAGAGTTCTGTTTTATTTCGATCATCATAGCAGCGAACATTGAATTTATGTCCATGCTGCTGGTCGTGACAGGAGGGCATACCTGCACATCGTCTTTGTCCTCAAACTCGTATGTCCCGATGTCCATGCCGCGATTCTTAAACTCATCTATTAGCCTCTTCTGCAGTTCAGCCTTGTTACCTGCAGTTGGCAATTCCAGCTTACTGAGCTCCTTCTTCAGCTGTTCAACTTTTAGCTCATCAAATTTCATGATTATTTATTTTAATTTTATAATGTCCTTTTTATTATTTTTTTTTTCCTTAAATTGCAATGTCCTTTTAATTATTTTTGCAATCCCACTTCTGACACCAATTGTTACGTTTTTAGACCTTTTCGTAAAAACGGTTTTATTACTTATCCTTCAAGGATTCGTTTTATTGCATCAAATTAAAACACGGACAAATTAATTTAGAAATATAATGCGGCAACACTTTATTTGTTACTTTATTTACACGAGTATTTGTACTACTCAACACTTAGCGATGTTAACACGTCTATGTTTTATATCACACTGATTATTGCTGAGTTCTGGCAGCGCCTTTATATAGTAAAAATGACGTCATCTGGTAACCTCGGTATATATATATATATATATATATATATATATATATATATATATATATGTATATATATATATATATATATATATATATATATATATATGTATATATATATATATATATATATATATATATACATATATACATATTGTTACAAAGATTAGAAATAGATTTAAATAAAACGACAATGTGGCTTTATGTACTTGGCAGCACTGGCAATTTTATCTATAGTTGTTAAAATGTTACAAACACTATATAGATAATATTCAAATTAACGGAAATGGAATACTCCAGAATATACAAGATCATTCAAGGCTGTGCCAATAAGAGTAAACTACAACAACAAGAAACATAGCAACATAATTGCTAAGAGATGTTATTCTTAATGATCTTGTATGCAAGTATTCGCTGCTAATAAAGCTAAATAGATTCACAAGTATACACAGCCATATACACGTAGAAGAAACAAAACCACACACTCATTCATACAACCACTCATAGTTACCATAGGCAAAACACACAGAACATTCATACATTCAACCACACATAAGCAAACCAAACAAGTCAGCATTGTCATGTATACAAACACACACATGTCAAGTAAAAAACAACCACCATACCCAGAACTTTCGCGAGGTTACCAGACGACGTCATTTTTGCTATATAAAGGCGCTGCCAGAGCTCAGCGAGATCAGTGTGATTTCAAATATAGACGTGTTAACATCGCTAAGTCTTGAGTAGTACAAATACTCGTGTGAATAAAGTAACAAATAAAGTGTTGCCGCATTATATTTCTAAATTAATTTGTCCGTGTTTTAATTTGATGCAATAAAACGAATCCTTGAAGGATAAGTAATAAAACCGTTTTTTTGAAAAGGTCTAAAAACGTAACAATTGGTGTCAGAAGTGGGATTGCAAAAATAATTAAAAGGACACTGCAATTTAAGGAAAAAAATAAAAAGGACATTATAAAATTAAAATAAATAATCATGAAATTTGATGAGCTAAAAGTTGAACAGCTGAAAAAGGAGCTCAGTAAGCTGGAATTGCCAACTACAGGTAACAAGGCTGAACTGCAGAAGAGACTGATAGATGAGTTTAAGAATCGCGGCATGGACATCGGGACATACGAGTTTGAGGACAAAGACGATGTGCAGGTATGCCCTCCTGCCACGACCAGCAGCATGGACATAAATTCAATGTTCGCTGCTATGATGATCCAAATAAAACAGAACTCTCAGCAGATGCAGGAAAAGCTTGTAGCCGAAACTCAGCAGATGCAGGACAAGCTTGTTGCCGAAATAACTGAAATAAAAAAGAACTCTCAGCAGATACAGGAGGCAAATAAGGCCACGAACGATATCCTGGTAGAGGTTTCTTAAGCCATC
Organism: Linnaemya vulpina; assembly: GCA_963675445.1. NCBI lineage: Eukaryota > Metazoa > Arthropoda > Insecta > Diptera > Tachinidae > Linnaemya > Linnaemya vulpina. The sequence continues at coordinate 52,749,018 of OY776277.1, forward strand.
AACAGGAGGATGGATTCTATTGAGAATAAATTCTCAGAGCTGGCGGATATTGTCCAACATCTAGAATGCGGTGGCCTGGAACAGCATGCAAAGGAGTTCGAAGAAAAATTGCATGCTCTAGAAGACAAAGTGCATAACCTGGAGTGTAGTGGCGGGCCAGTACGAGCAGTTGTGGAGGTTTCTGCGCGGACAAAAGCGCCATGCCTCGACGGCAGCGTACCATTAGGCATCTTCAAATTCCAGTTTGAGACGGTGGCTAGCAGAAATGGATGGGTTGCTGAAGAAAAGGCCATAGAGTTGATTTTGTCCTTAAAGGGTACAGCCGCAGAGGTACTTGAGACTGTGCCAGTAAGCTGCAGAAACAACTATAATGAAATAATGGCAGCATTGCAGCGCAAGTATGGTGGTGAGCACAAGCGCGATTTATACAGAATGGAATTGCGATGTAGAGTTCAGAAGCCTAACGAATCTCTACAAGATTTCGCAATGGAAATCGAGCGTTTAGTGCAGCCACATATCCAGGCAAGAGTCACCCGTTCCTGGATCATTTTAAAACTGAGGCTTTCGTTAACGGCATTCGCGACTCTGATGTTAAACTGGCGGTGTGCGCTACGCAGAAATCCACTTTCGCTGAAACTGTGTCATTTGCGCTGGCTCAAGAGACTGCCAGGATGGTTTTCAAACCACAGATATGTAAAGTGCGGAATGTGGAGGTTTTGTCTGAGGAGGATAACAACCTAGTGGCTAGCGTTAAGGAGGCAATGCGACAACTGCTGGCAGAGAAGGCTATCAAAGAAAAGCCTAAGTGCTTTAAATGCGGAAAGATCGGTCATTTTCAGCGCACCTGCAAAGCATCAAGGAAGACAGGTAGAGTGCGAAATGTGGAGGTTTTGTCTGAGGAAGATAACAACCTAATTGCCAGCTTTAAGGAGGCAATGCGACAAGTGCTGGCAGAAAATGATATCAAAGAAAAGCCTAAGTGCTTCAACTGCGGAAGGATCGGTCATTTTCAGCGCAGCTGCAAATCATCAAGGAAGAGAGGTAGATCTGTTTTGCCACCAAGAAAGAGCATTGAGCATAGAAGAGGCACAAAGCATAACAATGCGGATGCTCTTTCAAGAAGACCCTGCTGTTCAGAGCGTAAACATTGTGCTACAACCGAGCAAAAGGAAGGCGTTGTTGATGTTCGGCTAATTCACATCGGCCCTGATGAAGACTGGTCAGCGGCACAGAGGGACGACAGCATGCTAAGGAAAATTATAGCGGCCAAAGAAGAGGGCAGACGACCATCCCGGA